>CM035787.1:52118680-52171180 GCA_020466265.1 Siphamia tubifer
ATTTTCCAATAAAAGGCAACTGTAGATTTGTGCCTCGATGAAGAAGGAGGTTGACAGAGTGAGAGAGAAAATACCAAAGTGGAAAAAAAAATACAATCAGATTAACCTGGTACAGAGTTTGTCTAACAGTGGATCTGGAAGTAAGGGTGTCATGACCATGAGTGATAAGGGTGAGATTCATCCAGCGGAGTGTTGGTGAACATGTTATAACACCATACTGCTGTTCATGTGTGTGTGCATGTGTGTTATGATTTTGGTACATACTAAAAGTTGTGAACATCTCACATGAACACCTGTGAACGAGGCAATACAAGGTGTTAGGATCTATTTTATGTGTCTTGAAAGTTCAGTGAAAATGGCCCAAAACCGACTATTCTGAACGTATCTGGCAGTTAATGAGTTAATTTATGAAGGGCCCTTAATTACTAGCATCACCTCAGGTTTAAAACAGCTGTTTACATCAAAACAACAAGAAAGAATCACTAAAATACAGTGTAACAGTAGTTTACAAAACACACACACACACACACACACACACAGAGTCTTATGTAACTGCACTTAATCTAAGTCCAACATTGCAACATGGAGTGAAAGTAAAGTAAAAGTGTGAGTGTCCCCTTAAGAGAAGAGAAATAAATGCCACTGTAACATGTGTGCTGACGACGTGCAGACAGACAGGCGTGCTGAATATTGAATAAGTGACCTTTCAGATAAGGCCTGGACTGTCTTTATGGTCACATCAGTGTCATGAGGACTGCAACAATAGATCCATCATCATCAATCATCATTTCATGGGGCTGGGCAGGGAAAATAAAAACCTACTGAAGCTTTGACAAACGAGGTAAACAATCATGTATTATGGAACAGGGGCTCGTAATATGCATGTGGTCGTCAGTGTTGGGTATTATGCAAATGGTTAGGCCTCTTGGTCTTTTATTTCAGTGTTATTCTGATGGATATGAGTGGAAAAGGGGTGGGTTTTTTATCTTCATTTTATAGTATTATTTTAGCATTCTGTCATATTAGAAGGTATATTATATTAATGTACATGAATTTGTATTACTGCATGTTAAATATTACCATAATACTTGTCATATTGGAATTTAAGGCTGTTTTTAAGGCTATATATAAAGATTTTCAACTAAATATAGTGTATATGTGCATGAAACCTAATTGATACTGTGATACTCTGGACAAATATGGATGCACAACTATTAAAACTTAACATTAAGGTCAAATATTGTGTTATTTTGAGACCTTAATGATGGATCCACAACACTGACATGCTCATAATATGCATGTGGTCGTCAGTATATGCAGATTAATAGGCTTCGTGGTCTGTTTTTTCAGTTTTATCCTAATGGATATGATTGACAAGGGGTGGTTTTGTCCTCATTTTATAGTATTATTTCAAATTCTGTCATACCATAATGCTTGTCATATTGGAATTTAATTTTAAATATAATGCATATATGAATGAAACTTAACTGATTTCATGGTCAAATACTATAAAACAGTTGAGTTAAATGAATGCACAACCATTAAAGCTAATATTAAGGTAAAGAATCGTGTTACCTTGAGACGTTAATGATGGATCCACTACACTGACATGCTCATAATATGCATGTGGTCATCAATATTGGATACTATGCAAATTAATAGACCTCATAGTCTGTGATTTCAGTGTGATCCTAATAGATAAGGGCTGGTTTTGTCCTCATTTTATAGTATTATTTAATATTCTATCACATTACAATGTAAATCACATCATAGTACTTGTCATATTGGAATTGAATTTTAAATCTATAATGCATATATGGATTAAATTTTGCTCTTTTATAGTATTTGACCATGACACCAGTTGCATTAAATGGATACACAACCATTAAAACTAACATTAAGGTAAAGTATTGCATTATTTTGAGATGTTAATGATGGATCAATGACACTGACATGCTCATAATATGCATGTGGTCAACAATATTGGGTATTATGCAAATTAATAGGCCTCATAGGCTGTTATTTCAGTGTCATCCTAATGTATAAGGGGTGGTTTTGTCCTCATTTTATATTCTATCACATTAGAATGTAAATTATACCATAGTACTTGTCATATTGGAATTGAATTTTAAATAAGTCTCATCCATATATGAATTATAACTGATTTCATGGCCAAATACTATAAAACAGTTGAGTTAAATGAATGCACAACCATTAAAACTAAGACTAAGGTAAAGCATGGCTTTATTTTTTATGGATCCACAACACTGACATGTTCATAATATGCATGTGGTCATCAGTATTGGATCCTATGCAAATTAATAGACCTCATAGTCTGTTATTTCAGTGTGATCCTAATATATAAGGAATGGTTTTGTCCTCATTTTATAGTATTATTTAATATTCTATCACATTACAATGTAAATCATACCATAGTACTTGTCATATTGGAATTTAATTTTAAATATAACGCATATATGGATGAAACTTAACTGATTTTATGGTCAAATACTATAAAACAGTTGAGTTAAATGGATGCAAAACCATTAAAATTAAGATTTAGGTAAAGCATCACGTTATTTTGGTTGACATGCTCATAATATGCATGTGGTCATCAGTATTGGGTATTTTGCAAATTAATAGGCTTTACAGTCTGTTATTTCCATGTTATCCTGATGGATACGACTGGTAAGGGCTGGTGTTATCCTCATTTTATAGTATTATTTAACATTCTATCACATTAGAATGTAAATCATACCATAGTACTTAATACTAATTTAATTTAATTTATTTAAATAAATAACGCATATATGGATTAAAGTGAGCTCTTTTATAGTATTTGACCATGATAACAGTTGAGTTAAATGGATGCACAACCATTAAAGTTAACATTAAGGTAAAGTATTGCATTATTTTGAAATGTTAATGATAGATCCACTCCACTGACATGTTCATCATATTAGTATTGGATACTATGCAAATTCATAGATCTCATCGTCTGTTATTTCAGTGTTATCCTAATGGATAAGGTGGTTTTGTCCTCATTTTATAGTATTATTTAACATTTTATCACATTAGAATATAAATCATATCATAGTACTTGTCATATTGGGATTTAATTTTAAATAAATAATGCATATATGGATTAAATTGAGCTCTTTTACAGTATTTGATCATGATACCAGTTGAGTTCAATAGATACAACCATTAAAGTTCAAGTATCGCGTTATTTTGAGACGATGGATCCACTGCCTCCAACTCACGCGCATTGTTACGCACCTGAAACTCGGAGCAAACGGGAGGAACTTTGAGAAGGGATTCCGGTAATGTAACGAGTAACGGAATACATGCAGGACAAAGTACTACTGTAGCATGACTTTCCAATTGAGCAGCAGGACTGGTGGAGTGAAAACATCCACGCAAACATCCATTGACACGTCCTCACCGACACGGCACGCGCTCAGTTACTTACTTTTTTTTTTTTAATTTCTCCTCCCCCGTCGTTCCTCCGCGATCCTCCGTTTATCCTTCTCCCCTCTCTCTCTCTCCCTCCCTCCCTCCCTCTCTCTCTCTCTCTCTCTCTCCTCCTTCTTTTGTGGGTGCCAGACGGAGCAGGAGCAGGAGGACGAACCGGATCCGGGCGGAGAAGGCGGAATAACGGCTACCCCATCCGCACCGGGAGCGCACGGCGGAGGAGCGGGCTGATTCCACGGTGCAGACCCCCACGCTCACACGGGAGCCTCATATATCGCCATTATGTGGGTCAGGGATGAAGTATGAAGTATTCATCTGCGGCTTTTCCCTGCACAAGTTCACATTCAGCCCTGTGATGAGGATGAGGATGATGAAGATGAAGATGATGGTACAATCCAGAGAGAGAGAGAGAGAGAGAGAGAGAGAGAGAGAGAGAGGGAGAGAGAGAAGGAGAGAGGCGCTGGTGGTGGTGGTGTGGAGGGATGCTAACCTATATTTGTGGAGGAGCCTCACACACACACACACACACACACACACACACACACACACACACACACACACACACACACACACACACACACACACACACACACACACACAGCTTCATTTATTTACACTCCACAGGATTTTACTCTCAAACCAGGTGTTCTCCTTCTCTCACCACTAATAATAGGCCCCTACTAACCTATATATTATATAGGTTAAATATAGCATGTGTTTAAAGGTCTTGGGTAGTAGTTATTTATGAGCTATAGGTAAAAGACTTGAGCAGAGGTGTGTGTACGAAAGCAAAGATCAATCATTAATATGATGTAATTTATATAAATATATGATTAATGTGTCCTGGTTTATTTGACAGGATCAATAACTAAGTCATTTATAGTTAAACCGTAAAGACAGAGTACTACTTTTGTGACAGTTCCCGAGCCTAGCCTAGCCTAGCCTAGCCTAGCAGTGCTAACTCTATTCATTCCATGTATGGGTCTAGTGGTGCTTCATAGTCAGAGGAGGCGGGGCTAAAAGGTTGTCTTTCAAATCCTCTGTATGCAATAGGACGGTACTACAACCAATCAGTGTAATCTTTAGGGTGACGTAGTTAGTTAGAGCGGAGAAAGTTATGAATGACTAAACAAAATGGTGGAGCTGAACAACTGTTGTTACTTCTGTAAAAAAGAATTTAAAGGTTTTCTCACATTCTTCACTCATCTTTGATAAAAGAAAATCTACACCTGTTGTTGTTCTTCTTCTATGGTTGTTTACGGTTGTTTCTCTCCGATTCGACACAGCGTCACTTTGTTACACCCTCTGACTCTATACTCTACCATTTTCAGGGAAATCTAACCAAAAGTTACATTGAGCAAAACTAGACTATGAAAGATTTACTGCCGCTAGGGGCGTCTAGTGCAGCTTAGGCTAACCCTATAGTGCTACTTCTCTGTCAGTTCCCCATTATATATATATATATATATATATATATATATATATATATATATATATATATATATATGTGTGTGTGTGTGTGTGTGTATAGGGTGTCCCATAAGTACAGAACCCCTCTGATGACACGGTCTGTCTGAAATCACTCCCTAACCACTATATAATGATGATAATGGGTTGGATTTTATATACATTGCTTCGCGTGACATCACTGCATCACCTAGTAACACGCACCGCCAATTTAAAAGGGGAAAACAACAGCATAGCAACAGTAGATGGATAGCTCTGTTACCATGTCCTACAACTACATTGATAAACTTCTGTCCTCCTCAAAAGACGGAAATTAGTAGAGATCAACTGAAGAGCTGTCCGTATAAATTACCGGCAGGGTCTTGGTGAAATGACCCCACGACGTGGCCTAATATTGAGTGGCCATACATTTACGACTATCTCATCGAAAGTCCTGGCATATGTACACAAAAAAAAATGCGAACACTTCAGAGCCTGAAAGCATATGTTTAGTTTGTGGTAGGTTTCATAAATGTATTTAAATACTTCTCTGCCCCTCACTCACCCAGCCTCCAGAACACTCCACCTGTTTAGTTTTACTTCCACTTTGATCTCAGACTCCAGGGCTTACCATCATCTAGACATAGTCTTTTCAGCTGAAGCCATGCTGCACGTTCTTCACCCTTTTTTGTCAGTACGCAGAAAAAAACATCTTCTCTTCCAACCAAGCATGATTATTGCACCTGAAGGCTGCACAAGATTTAAGCATTTTACACAAAGTTTAAGCATGCAGGACAGTGCAGTGGTTGATACGCTGTTGTTTTCCCCCTTTTATTCGGGGAAGTGACGTCACCATGAAGCTATGTATAGCCCTTATTTGGCCACTCCAAGCGCTTCGCATTAGTGACCTATCATTCCCTCTATAGTCACTATAGGGGGACCACGCCATTTTTTAGGGGTGTCCGAATCTTTAGTGAACTATAAGCACTATATGTGACCCACCACCAGTAAACCAGGCATAAGTGTGTGTAAATCCAAACAGAGTTATGTGTGTATCTTGGTAGAGTGGAAACTAAGGTTTAAGATGGTGAAAAAATGATGTTTCTATCACAAGTAGAACCAAAGTTATGGTCATTTTAATATCCACATTTGGACATATTTTACAATTTGCATATTTTTAGATATTGTCCGTTAAAGTTTTGGACTGTTTTGGGGTAGGAAGTCCTTAGCAACGCATAATAATTTGTATCCGATTGACACAAATTGTTGACAGATGTTAAAGGACACTCTGATGGACATGTCACAGAAGTTTTATATATTATAATAATAGGACAGAAGTGTGACGTATTATAATCATTTGGCTTACACCATTGGACAGAACATTCAATATAAGCTTTTACCTCGTACCAAACACTTGGGTGTTTACCCACGGAACGGAGATCGTTTTGTTCGGCGAAAAGAGGTGGAAGTCGTCTTTGTCTTTGCTCAGCAATACCTGAACTTTTGTCGTCGCTTAAATAATTGACTCAATAAACACCTTTATTGATTGGATTTCAATGCAATGACCACAGGAAGTGAACATAGAGGTGTTAAGGTACCGTTTTTTGATAAGGTGTAAACACAAATAACAAATCACCTTCCAGCCTAAATTTGGCTGTAGCTCTGAACGGCTCAGCGCGACTTATGCCTGGTTTCGTGGTAGTGGGTCACATATAGTCACTCAATGTATCCCACAAACCACTGCAAAATGTAGTGGACATCAATGGTCACTAACCAAAGCACTATATATATTTATATTATCCATATTATATATATTATAGCTAGTGTATATATTTCAGATCAGCACTCCTGATAATTCTTTTTTTTTTTTTTTAACTCACCAGGTCCCAAACACCTCAAATAGCCAAGAGAAATTAAAAATGACATGCAAGAGTTCAGGTCTTAGGAGGTTAAATAAATCATAATCAAGCCTCAATATGACTAATCTTTATTCCACTCATCCCACTGTGTGGATTTTGTCATTGACATTTATTTATTCATTTTTTCATTATTAAAAGTGAATAAGGTGCATTTCAGAGTGTGGATTTTTGTCAGCAGTTGGTGTAAGTATTATTACCTCCACCAAGGAAGTTATGTTTCTACCAATTTGTCTGTCTGTCAGTTAGTTAGTTAGTTAGTTAGTTAGTAAGATAACTCAAAAAGTTATAGACTGGAAGAGACCCTCGATTCTGGATCACTTTGAAATTTTTTCTCCATTTACCACAATGTAAAATTAAAAAAATAACAACAGACAAACTCAAAGTAAAACATAATGGATATAATTTTATATTTCTTGTCCTCTAAAAGTATGATCAGTAGAATTGAAATCAACCTTTAACATGATGTAATCTACATAAATATATGATTCATTTTAGAGGATGAAAAAAATTAGCCATCTATATTTAAGTCATAAAGACCCAGTGCTTTATCACCATTTATTGTAATATTATCCACAGTAGTTTTGCTTTTTTCAAGTTTGAATCAAATACTTGTCTATATTTAATTCACTGATAATGTGGATGTTCATAAAAGCTAAGATTAAAGGTTATTTTTCATCCCAGAAATGGAGAAAACTGAAACAAAAGTGACATTCTCCGCAAAGAAGTCAACAATTGAATGTAAACCCAGTGTTTTCATCCACTGTTATTGATCCAACTCCATGGGTTTAACTGGTGAATCAATGTTGTAAAAGATGACATGTTTCCATGGTAACCACAGAATGGGTCATATCTGATGACAACTGTATCTTACCTCAATAATTTCAATGTACTGATAAGATTAGTGGATCAGTATATGATCTATTCTACATAAATATATGATTAATGCGGCCTGATTTATTTTACAGGATAAATAAGTAGGTCATCCAACACATAAAGACCTATTTATTACAATAAATATGATTTATCACCATTTATTTTAATATTATCCTCAGTATTTTGCTTTTTTCTGTGTAAATCAGATATTTTCCTGTATTTAATTAACTGATCATGTAGATGTTCATAAAAGCTCATCTTAAAGGTGAGGGGTTTTATATCAGAAAGAGAGAAAACTGAAGAAAAAGTGACTTATTCAGCCAAATCTATCAGTAACCGAATATAAACCCATCTGCAAGATGATGTGTTTCCACGGTAACAATATGTAGAGCCTATGAAAATCAAAGTGGGTCATATCTGATGACCATGAAAAGATGATTAATGTATCTTACCTGGATTATTTCAACATATTGACAGGATTAGTGGATCAAACATTTTAGATCAGTGGATGGTTTTGGTGTTTGTGGGTGAAAGTTGAATAAATTATGAGCTATAGATAAAAACTGAGCAGAAAACAACACAGGTGTGTGCTTCAAAACAACCGTCAACCTTTAACATAATCTAATTTACATATATATTTAATTAATATGACCTGGTTTTAGTTTGTAG
This sequence comes from Siphamia tubifer, assembly GCA_020466265.1. NCBI lineage: Eukaryota > Metazoa > Chordata > Actinopteri > Kurtiformes > Apogonidae > Siphamia > Siphamia tubifer. The sequence goes on from CM035787.1 coordinate 52,127,062, forward strand.
GATGAAGTCATTTAAAGGTGGGGTGGGACATCTTTTTTTTTATATATATAATATTAATACCTCAAACTTATGTAGTGCTTTTTGGATACTCAAAGACACTTTACAAAACAGACAAACAATTGCATTAATAAATAAATAAAATAAAATAAAATCTCAAATAAAACTTTTACCATATTGCTTGAAAACCTCTTCATAATCCCATATCACTGAAATAGAAAAAAACCCAAATGCTTCAGTCTCGTCTAGAGGGTGGAATCATTGTCCTGATCATCTTTCCACTTATTGACTAATGATAGATCCATCATATATCAGTCCACTCCCACCAGTGCCCAGTATACCTTATTATAAATACAGCAGTGACAGAGAAATACAATCAGAACAGAAAGAACATAAATATAACAGATACATTTAGGTCAATGTCATGTCACATATAGACTAGAAATTAACTGAAATAAAAATGACAAATTTGTCATTTATATGATCATTAGTCGTCATGAGGAGTGAGGTGGAGAGAGGCCTGACATGCACAGTGATGAAGGAAGAACAGAATTTAATACGAAAACTAAGGAAACTAAGAGAAAAAAAAGGCTTCCTTCTTGATGTGTTTTTCAAGCGTGTGTGTGTGTGTGTGTGTGTGTGTGTGTGTGTGTGTGTGTGTGTGTGTGTGTGTGTGTGTGTGTGGGTGTGTGTGTGGGTGTGTGTGTGTGTATGTGTGTATGTGTATGTGTATGTGTGTGTGTGTGTGCACGCGTGAGCTCACGTATAAAAATATTTTTTGAATTTATTATTTGTCTGCTCCTGTTTAACAACATTTTTATTTGTCTCTATGTCACTGTACAGTATATATGTATATATATATATATATATATATATATATATATATATATATATATATATATATATATATATATATATGGTAATACATTTTGTATTTAAGTTTGACATTTTCTTCCGGGTTCAGGTCGGATATCGGGTTCATTTATAGCGGGTCGGTTCGGGTGCGGATTTGTAATTTTTTTTTCGTCGGAAAACGGGTCGGATACGGGTTTGAACATGACGGGTACGGGCGGTTGCGGTTTGTCAAAATCAAAAGTAAAAGTATGTCATAAAGTTGACGTTCATGACAAAGTCCATCTGTTTTCCTCAATATGTGCATTGTGTCTTTGATACCAGGGTGTCCTAATCTTAAACTTGTGAAAATCTCTTCTTCTAACTCACACCAGTAACTGAAGCTTCACAGTTTAAATAACTGCTGATTAGCAAAGACCTGCAGCCGTATGGTGTCGACCAGGTGGAGATGATCAGAATTGGGGGAAAGGTCATGACCTTAGCACTGTTTTAAAGGTGTCATTCCACTGAAAACCACTTTTCCACCTTTTGGAATCTGATGGTTCACCCAGACTCACCAACACGTTCTCCTTTGACAGTGGTTCGTCACCTCCACTGGTTGCATACTGCCACGGTTCTCAAACTGGGGTCCGCGGACCCTTAGGGGGACATCGCGCATGTCCAGGGGGTACGCAAAATTATTCACGGTTTTGTTTTGTTTTTTGTTGTGTTTTTTTTTTGCTGTTTTATTTTGAAATGCGGAAGTTTTATTTTGTAGCGAGCGGGCGGAAGTAACAGCGCTGTTTGACGCTAGCTTGACTAAATTGAGACGGAGCGAGTCACAGGCTATTTTTAGCCACCCTGCAGCGAACATGGATCGATTTTTGTGTCCGCCAAGTTCCTCAAGAAGTGGTAAAAGAAATGACAATGAAAATGACAATGACAAAAACAAACGCCCTAACCCTAAAAAGAGAAAGTACATTGATAGTTATATTGAGTTTGACAAGATCATCCCTCTCATTAAGTCTCTGTCTGTCTGTCTGTCTGTCTGTCTGTCTGTCTGTCACACACACACACGGTTTTGTGTGTCTTTTGTTCCGTTTATTATTTTAAAATTATTTAAAATTGTTGTTTCTGAAGTGTTCATTTATATTATAATACCTGAAAATGTGGCTGGTTTGCACAAAAGCACTATTAAAAAAGGTTATCATTGTTTCATAATAATCATTGTTGAAGTGGTTTTTTATCATTTTCAGTATCGTGAGGATGAGGGGGGACATGGAAAAATTTCACCCCTCCAAGGGGGACCTGGGCCAAAAAAGTTTGACAACCCCTGGCATACTGCATTCACAGAAAATGAGAGGAACCAGGGACCCAGAAAAAAACAGTTAATTTGATGTCAGACAGACTATAGCATCACCCACGTGCAGTGAATCTGAAGTAGCATTAGCATTAGCATCTACAAGAGATGACAGTGCCACAGTAGCTGCTACACAGACTGGAGAAAAATGTCAGATCAAACTGGTTCATGTGCTCATTTATTTACCTGCACATTTTCAGAACAAGCAATGGCACAAAACCTAGCAGGATGATACTCTGGTAAAGGTAAATACACATAGAGAGCGAGAGGGGAGTGTTCCTTCACACATTCTGAGCCAATCACAGACGCCTCATCACCGCGTCATGGACATGTATGAGGAAGTAGAAGTAAACTCTGGAAACAAAACAATCTGGAGGTTTTTTTTAACAGAACAAACACACAATGTATTAAATAAGAATAGAGAACACAACAATATTAATAAAATAACCATGGAATGACAGCTTTAAAGGACACAAACATAGAATAAAAACTTATATTATCCTTGATATCAACAAATGAGAGGCTGAAGAACTTGTACTTCTATCCTTTAGAGACATCATTACCTGAAAAACTAAAATATTCATGCATTTATAAGGAGGGGTGGGACATGATTTTTGAATATTCATGACACGCTCGACTATAGAATACGAATGTCGAATGCTGTATTACTTGTGTTGCGTTTCACTTGGAAAGAACACCACATTGACTTGCATCGTACGGTGGCCGACGGGAGCAAAACAGAGTCCTGCACGGTTCTGATTTTGACAAACCGCAACCGCCCGTACCCGTCATGTTCAAACCCGTATCCGAACCGTTTTCCAACGAAAAAAAAAAAAAAATCTGCACCCGAACCGACTCGCTATAAATGAATCCGATATCCGACCCGAACCCGGAAGAAAATGTCAGCTTAAATACAAACATTTATTGCCACGAGTATACTGAACAGTGACATAGCCAAGGCAGAGCCAAATAAAAATGTTGTTAAACAGTAGCAGACAAATAATAAACTCAAAAAGTAGTTTTATCCGTGAGCTCACGCGCACACACACACACACACACACACACACACACACACACACACATGCTTGAAAAACACATCAAGAAGGAAGCCAACAGGAGGCAGCTATACAAGTCCAAACTAAAGAACAGTTTTTAGTCTATGAACCGCAAATTAGACCCGCGATCACCCACGTCTGACCTGAACTGAACCCGTATCCGACACAGCACAACATTTTTCACCCGTTTCGTGAAAATCTGCGGTTCACCCACGGGTACCTGAACCCGTGCAGGACTCTGAAACGCACCACATCGACAAACACAAGAAAGATGCACAACCAAAAACATGCCCCCACCTGGTGAAGTTGGCGAGCACGTACCTCTGTGGAGTGCATGTTCTCAGCTGCGCACACGCCTACACCCCGAACATGTGGACGATTGTTTTTTTTTTTTAATCAAACCCTTGCATAGAGTCATGTGACCATTGTTGTTAAATCCCTTCAACATTGTAGCTAAAATCAGCTGTTTGACCTGATTCCACCTGAACACTTACATGAAATCTAGCTTTGTCTGAGGTTATTGTGATTTCAAAATTAAAAGTCTGATTTGTTTCATGCAAAAGATGAGATGAATCACTCAGGGAAGATCAACGTGTTGTTGTTGTTTGTTCGATTTTTGAATAATATTCAAATAGTTTGTAGCGAATTTGGAAAAGTGTTTTAAACTAAGAGTCACGTCCCTAATGGTAGGTCATGTTTTCAACTGGGACACAAGTGGAGCCTGAACCAAAAATGTAAGTTACAGTGAAGAAGACAATGTTAGTTTATATCAAATACATTTTTTATGATGACAAACAGAGTCATAAAACATAACTGCTGTGGTTGATCAAATGCATGTTTTGTACGTGAAGACGTGCATGAGGTCTGACTGGACTCCAGTGGGTAGGATGAAGGACCGTAGCAGGACCACCAGGTTCTGTCCAACAGCTGTTGAACTCAGCCACTGCTCTCTATGGTCTCTTTCAGGTTATAGTATATATTTTTAAAGTATTTTGTACATTTTATAGTATTTTATTTCTTTTAAATTATTGTAATCATGAGTCTGAGATGTTAGTACATTTTATCATAATTAATATTGAATATTTGTTCCACATTTATTTATTTTAAATGGTAAATACAGGTCCTCTGGATCTATTTTTGTTCTTTCTCTGACTTGAATGAAAATAAACCTTCCTTGAATCCTTGTATCCTTGAATCATTTTTGGCAGCCCTACTCATATAATGTTGTTTATGATTTTAGTTTAATTTTCATCAGCATCCTTGAAGTTGAACCCAAACTTAATTTCCATTTTAAAGCCAAACTGAGCTGAGTATTTTTTACTTCATTAAAAAGTGTGTCAGGAAACAACAGCTTATGACAGGGAACCACAGTCTATATAACATTAATGGGAAACACTGTTTCCACTGTGCCTCCACGTCAACACGTATGAAAAACCAAGATAATGACTGTGATCGTTATGTAACATTCAAATGCTCCTTTAAGCTGAAGCACTTTCTGTGGAGTCAACCGCCAAAAGATCCAGGAGCTATTTACAGTACGACGGTATACGTCTTTGTAGAATCCATGCTATAAACTGTGATAGAAAAACAAAAAAAAGGAAGAGGAGGCTTTAAAGACAATAACAGAAGTAAGAGTGTGATGAAGCAGTTGTCTTCTATGGAAACCGCAGGAGAAAATGCTGTGAAAATCTAATTATGAAAATGAGTAGGAAGCTCAAGTCGGCAACTGGGTGTTTATGAGCACAAGCACAGCTGCATCACTTACATGTATATTGAAAAAGTAGGAATCATAACATACTAGTGTGTGTGGGGTCCATCCATATATTACTACTAAATATATATTAACATATATGACTACATATATTGTCATCTCAAGATATAGAAAGCAGTAATTCCTTGTGTATTTTTAAGTAGAATGTAATATATTCTGTATATTATATACATGTATTTTTTTACATTCAGTTTCAGGCAGTAATAAACTGATAGTCAATATATAGATAAATATATTTGTTTTATAAAGGCTGGTCCTTATCTATCCTTGTTGGTTTTAAGAATGAAAAGAATCATTATTTTATACAAATTTTAAAGACACAGAAACAAGATTATAGCAAGGGTCTCAAAATTAGTTTCTTTGATCTTCAGTGGCCGAACCAGTAAAATAATAAATTAACTTATAAATAATGTCAACTCTACATTTTTGTCTGTGATTTAATGTAAGAAACCATTAACTATTAAATTATTAAATTAAATTATTAAATAATACTTCTAGGTTTGAGACTCTGAATCTATACTGTAGTTAGTTAACCATATGTACTATAGTTAGTTAACCATATGTACTGTAGTTAGTTAATTACATGTACTGTAGTTAGTTAACCATATGTACTATAGTTAGTTAACCATATGTACTGTAGTTAGTTAACCATATGTACTATAGTTAGTTAACCATATGTACTGTAGTTAGTTAACCATATGTACTGTAGTTAGTTAATTACATGTACTGTAGTTAGTTAACCATATGTACTATAGTTAGTTAACCATATGTACTGTAGTTAGTTAACCATATGTACTATAGTTAGTTAACCATATGTACTATAGTTAGTTAACCATATGTACTGTAGTTAGTTAACCATATGTACTATAGTTAGTTAACCATATGTACTGTAGTTAGTTAACCATATGTACTGTAGTTAGTTAACCATATGTACTATAGTTAGTTAACCATATGTACTGTAGTTAGTTAACCATATGTACTGTAGTTAGTTAACCATATGTACTATAGTTAGTTAACCATATGTACTGTAGTTAGTTAATCACAAGTTAATGCGTTTAGTACTGAGTCATAGGAATATTCTCACCATCCACGATATAAGTAATTTAAAGAAAATATGAATAATTAATAAGATAACTAGTCAGAAGCCATGTTGACATCCTTCCTCATGTGGGAAACAGCGTTAATATTAACGAGTGAGTTAATCCAGCTGTAGAATGGGGTGATATTTATGGTCTATTAAAGTAATGAAAGTCTTAGCATCAGGTCATTGTCTCAGGATGCAGTAAACACAGCAGCACGTTAGAGAAAGAGAAGGTTAAGAAGAGGAAACAGATGCACCAGCAAGGATGTAGGTGAAGTCCACGTTATGAATTATAGCCTCGTTTATGAATAATGGAGGCGTTTGCATCAGTAGATACTGTATACTGTCTGCAAGGAAAGGAAAGAAAAGAAAAGAAAGAAAGAAAGGAAAGGAAAGGAAAGGAAAGAAAGAAAGAAAGGAAAGGAAAGGAAAGGAAAGGAAAGAAAGAAAGAAAGAAAGAAAGAAAGGAAAGGAAAGGAAAGAAAGAAAGAAAGAAAGGAAAGGAAACAAAAGAAAAGAAAGGAAAGGAAAGAAAGGAAAGGAAGGAAATGAAAGGAAAGAAAAGGAAAGGAAAGGAAACGAAAGAAAAGAAAAGAAAGAAAGGAAAGAAAGAAAGGAAAGAAAGGAAAGGAAGGAAAGGAAAGAAAAGAAAAGAAAGAAAGGAAAGAAAGAAAGGAAAGGAAAGGAAAGAAAGAAAGAAAGGAAAGGAAACAAAAGAAAAGAAAGGAAAGGAAAGAAAGGAAAGGAAGGAAACGAAAGAAAAGAAAAGAAAGAAAGGAAAGAAAGAAAGGAAAGAAAGGAAAGAAAGGAAAGAAAGGAAAGGAAACAAAAGAAAAGAAAGGAAAATTAAAGATGTTGCACTCAATGATGTTGTTTTAATTACAGGACATATTTGTTTTGTAATATCACAGTAAGTGTCAACATTTATTACCATCAGTTGGATTATTTTTTTTGCAAGATAATGTAAATTAGACCACTACATCAAGTTTACTTCAGTATATTATATTATATTATATTATATTATATTATATTAATTAGATTTTTGCCCAGTTCTTCTTCTGGTTACTTCTGTGAAGGACGTTATGTTTTATCGAGTGTTTGTTTGTTTGTCATAACTCCAAAAACTATGGATTTTGATGAAACTTTCAGAGGTGATTGATAATGTGTCAAGGAAGAAATAGTTACATTTTGATCTGTAAAGGTCAAAGGTCAAGGTGACAGTGAAGGTCAACAGTTCAAACACATCAGTGGTGATATCTCAGAATCCAGACCAGATAGTATCACCTGTTTTTTTTCCTTCACTTCGTCTGACCTTCTGACCTCACATGAGATAACACCCATAGGCTCCATGACGTCACGTAAAGACGTCACGTAAAGACGTCACGTAAAGACGTCACGTAAAGACGTCACATGACATCACGTAAAGACGTCTAATGACGTCAAGCCAATGGTATATTTGGTAAATGTATGACCTTTAACCTTAAAGCAGGTTATTGACATATTTAGTTAAATCAGACAATATCTTGTGCTTCATATTTAACATTAGATCTAACATGTGACATTTGGTCGTTGTGCGACGTCACATAACGTCAGAGTGACGTCATACGTGTTCGAATATTGAAATGGACATATGTGAAAAACAGGACCAGGATTTCTGGGAATGTTTTTAAACCCTCTAAAGGATTGTTAATGATCCATAAAATAAATGGTTAGTGAACACAGAACACTAGTTTATAAAGAAGTTAGAACATCCAGATCCAAATGTTAGCAGACTGGTGCTGGAGTTGTCGTTGCCATCATGGTTGATTTGTTCATTTTTTATTTAGTTTCAGTCCCCTGACACTTACTACTAAAAATTAGCGTAGCAATGCTATCCCTATTCATTCATGTATGGGTCTAGTGGTGCTTCATAGTCGGGGGAGGCGGGGCTAAAAGGTTGTCTTTCAAATCCTCTGTATGTAATAGGACGGTTTAAACCAGTGGATGTTTGGTTATTTATGGGTTCAAGTTAAAACCATGAATTAGAACAAAATGGTTTTGATTTTAAATAGAGTTGAACAGAATGGAAGCAGCCCAGTGGTAATTGTAGTGATATTAAAATGAATTGTAATCCTTTTATTATCATTAGCATGTATAATGGTTTCCTCAGGGTAAATACAGATGAATCATAGTTGGATCAGCCAGCGCTGAAAAGGCATAATAATGACTAATGATGTTCACACTGAACTCACTTTACTATTATACAAGAACATTTAGGCTTTATGATGTGTTGGGATTAAAAATAGTCCTAATGATGATCCACTGCAGAGGTGGGAAGTAATTAAGTAAATGTACTGTGTTACTGTACTTAGGTATCTGTACTTTACTGGGGTATTTATTTTTCCTCCTTAGATTTATATAAATATCTGTACTTTATACTCTTTACATTTATATAAATATATGTACTTTATACTCTTTACATTTATATAAATATCTGTACTTTATACTCTTTACATTTATATAAATATCTGTACTCCTTACATGCTCAGAATAGACTCTTTAATTTTTCAAACTAAACACATGTGACAGTAGAAAAATCAGTCACTCCAGAGGGAAAATCAGTTAAGGAGAAACATAGATTTTCTATTAGAATTATGAGTTTTGTCATGATTGTGACTATTCATTGGATAATTTAGACTTTTTAATCTCATGATTATGCATCTTTTGTCTTATATTTATCATATATATATATATATATATATATATATATATATATATATATATATATATATATATATATATATATATATATATATATATATATATATATATATATATATATATATATATATATATATATATATATATTTAATCTCCTAATTTTGAGTTGTAACTGTAATTATGCATTTCCATATAAATAATATATTTTAAATGTGCAGCACTTTTCTGTCATGATGGGTTTGGTGGAGAGAAGACTCAAATACCCAGTGTTGAAGGGAGAACAGATTTAATAAAACAGAAGCAAAATCATGATGACAACAGAGATAGAAACCAAAGCAGATAAATAGTTTCAGATGAGACATGACTTGCAGCTGTGTGGTGCGGGTCAGGTGAAGCTGGACTGGATGTGGGGGAAAGGTCGTGACATTTTAATGACACTCAAAGACACTTCACATACAGTCCAATAAAAAACAACTAAAGAAAAAACAAACTGATTTTATGATTTTATTTCCTAATTTTGACCTTCTATATCATCTGACCTTAACTGCACCATTTTATCTCATCATTTTGACTCTTTTTTTTCTCATAATTGTGCAGTTCATTGTCTTACAGTTCTCACTTTTTAACTCAGTTATACCCCCCCCCCCAGCCCCCACCTTCACTTTTCCTAAATGTCCTGCCCATACCCCCCAAAATTCAGCACAGTGACCCAATCTAACACATTTTATACCTTCAAATAAAGCCTTTTTTTAAAAGGTTTTATTTGAAATGGATTAAATAAGTATTGTTTCATTCATTATTTTTACTTTTTACTTCATTATATTTGAAATGTACTTTTTCATTTTTACTTCAGGAAAGGAATTGAATCAGTACTTCTACTTTTACCAGAGTATTTTTCCACACCAGTAGCTGTACTTCTTATTAAGTACAGAATGTATGTACTTTGACCACAGTGTTTTAATAATCTCTCCAACATTGGTTGGGAGAGATGATTATAATGTGTATATCTACGTGTGTGTGTGAGTGTGTGTGTGTGTGTGAGTGTGTGTGTGTGTGTGTGTGTGTGTGTGAGTGTGTGTGTGTGTGTGTGTGTGTGTGAGTGTGTGTGTGTGTGTATGTGTGTGTGTGAGTGTGTGTGTGTGTGTGTGTGTGTGTGAGTGTGTGTGTGTGTGTATGTGTGTGTGTGTGTGTGTGTGTGTGTGTGTGTGTGTGTGTGTGTGTGTGAGTGTGTGTGTGTGTGTGTGTGTGTGTGTGTGAGTGTGTGTGTGTGTGTGTGTGTGTGTGTGTGTGTGTGTGTGAGTGTGTGTGTGTGTGTGTGTGTGTGTGTGTGTGTGTGTGTGTGAGTGTGTGTGTGTGTGTGTGTGTGTGTGTGTGTGTGTGTGTGTGTGTGTGTGTGTGTGTGTGTGTGTGTGAGTGTGTGTGCGTGTGTGTGAGTGTGTGTATGTGTGTGTGTGTGTGAGTGTGTGTGTCCACAGAGACATATCATGCTATAACTCAATGAATACTCTAGATATCACCATGAAATTACAGAGGCATATACACATAGCTAATGCGCATCGGATGTAATAATCCATTTAAGTAAAGGTCAAAGGTCAAGGTCACAATTCACTAAAAAGTCAAAATCACATTATCCATTATAACTCCAGAACAAAGGGTCATAGAACTTCCAGATTGGTACCAAACGATGTGGAATGAAGATTTATCCAATTCTCATAATTGGTGTCATCACCTACGATCAATAGTTTTTGAGATCTCTGGAGGTCAAAGGTGACATGTAACAAAATCAACCTGTGTAACAGTGTTTGTGTCAAACACAGACTGTGATGGAAATGTACCTTGACTGGGTCATTAAATGTCACTGATCACCATGAACCATAAACATTAAGCTGATGATTATTCAGCAGCTGAAATATTTAAATCACAGGCGGCGTCTTCAAATGGACGATCAGCGATGGGTGACTAAAGGACCATTTACACCAGGACGATTGCAGTTAAATACAACAGCATATTTTATCAGAAGTGTCTTTCATTTACACGACACCACCAGGGTGTGAATACGACAAATCTGAAGACTCCTCCCACAGTGGGATGTACTGAATCATCTCTGTCTAAACGGCAAGAAACGTACATGTTAATGTTGTGGGTGTCCTTACGTCACATATGTTCATGTCACATACACTTTGACGTTACATTCATACACTGAGCAGGTGAAGCAACTAACATGTGGGACAACATGTGGGACAACTTGTGGGACAACATGTGGGACAACATGTGGGACAACTTGTGGGACAACATGTGGGACAACATGTGGGACAACATGTGGGACAACATGTGGGACAACGTGGATCCCACAGATCTTCCATCTGCACTAACATTAGCATTAGCATTAGCATTAGCATTAGCAGCTCTAGTAAATGTACAGGAGTCGTTTCAGTTATTACATACATACCTGAACACAGACAGGTGGACAATTACAGACGTCAAAAACAGAAAAGGACATGTGGGCGGGTCTATCACAGGACATGTGGGCGGGTCTATCACAGGACATGTGGGCGGGTCTATCACAGTACCACACAGTGTCCTGGCAGGACTATCCAATCGTATTTCACCTACTGTTGTGTCTTCGTATAAACAAGGATTTCCTCCTGGAGACGCTCGTCTAAACGTGGATGAAAAACTGAAGACGAGACGACACTGTTGCGTCTTCTGTTGTCATCGTCATCGTATAATTGATTATTGATTTTTGATGGTTTGACCAACAAACACATAAAAGAAAATAAGGATGGGTTTTGTAACTGAAACTGTGAATAATGATAGAAACTTGATATGAAAAGGAACGATGAGAAGAAGTACAGAAGAAAAATAATAAGTATGATTCATGTCAAATGTAGACAGGGAGACCAATCATTTGTTGGATGGTCTTATTTTACAACTGAAGACACAACATTATATTAGACTCTGATAATTTATGAACATTCCAGAAAGACTATTTTTCACAAGCAGTTTTAAACAAGGGGTGAGATTAGGCGTTCCAGAGGTGTTCACTAACGACCATATAAACTGTAGTGTTATATTCAAACTAAGCACTAAAGTCTGCAGATCGAGCCATGGGAGTTTTTGATTGAAGTTTAATGAATTGCAATCGCAGATAAAAGTCATTGGAACATTTGACAGTAAATACCAAAGCAGCTGAAGCATCGTACGGTGCAGCGCAGGGGTGGGCAATTAGTCTTCCTGTGGGGTCACATGAGAAACTCTGACAGTTATCAAGAGTCGCATCAATTCACCTGCAGCTCTGATCAATATGGATCTGTAAAAACAACAGCAAATGAAACCATCCAATGATATAGTGAAAATGTCAATACAACGGTTTAATGGATTGTCACAAAAAACATTTTCCAAAATGTGCAAAACATGAAAAGTCATGTGTGAAGCTTTATTTATTTGCAAAATGTCTATGGAAATGTTTTAGTGTTACATGTGGTTAGCTAACTACAGATAAAAATTAAGATAAAATCATGAAATAAAAAGTCAAAATTCCCAGTCACTAAACACAACTGCAATTAATATTAATTAATATACAAGGGCGTCACAGTGATGCAGTGGTTAACACTGGTGGTGCAGTGGTTAACACTGGTGGTGCAGTGATTAACACTGGTGGTGCAGTGGTTAACACTGGTGGTGCAGTGGTTAACACTGGTGGTGCAGTGGTTAACACTGGTGGTGCAGTGGTTAACACTGGTGGTGCAGTGGTTAACACTGGTGGTGCAGTAGTTAACACTGGTGGTGCAGTGGTTAACACTGGTGGTGCAGTGGTTAACACTGGTGGTGCAGTGGTTAACACTGGTGGTGCAGTAGTTAACACTGGTGGTGCAGTAGTTAACACTGGTGGTGCAGTGGTTAACACTAGTGGTGCAGTAGTTAACACTGGTGGTGCAGTAGTTAACACTTGTGGTGCAGTAGTTAACACTGGTGGTGCAGTGGTTAACACTTGTGGTGCAGTAGTTAACACTGGTGGTGCAGTGGTTAACACTGGTGGTGCAGTAGTTAACACTGGTGGTGCAGTGGTTAACACTGATGGTGCAGTAGTTAACACTGGTGCCTCATAGACAGAAGGTTGTTGGTTCAATTCCCACACCAGACCTTTCTGTGTGGAGTTTAAATGTTCTCCTCGTGTCTGTGGGTTTTCTCCAGGTACTCTGGCTCCTCCCACCATCCAAACACATGCACTGATAGGTTAACTAGTTAACTAGTTAACTGGTTAATCTAAATTGTCCATAGGTGTGAATGTGACAGTGATTGTTTGTCTATATATGTTCAGACCAGAGATGAACTGGAGACTCATACAGGGTGTACCCCGCCTTCACCCATTGTAGTTGGATTAGACCCCCTGTGACCCCTGTGACCCTAGTGAGGATAAAGGGGGTTCAGATGATGAGACGAGACTGTCATTTTCGGAGAAAATTAAAGTCTTTTAATTGTGTCTTTTACTCCGGAAAATATGGTTATTATTATGATTATTATGCTGCTGATGATGATTATTATTATTACGTGTGTGTGTGTGTGTGTGTGTGTGTGTGTGTGTGTGTGTGTGTTGGGGGGTGCATCCATTCACCATCACACATTATGAACGGCCCTGGCTTTAGACTGACAGGCAGTTGTTCTTGTGCTGCTGTCAGATACTCTCCAGAAAATCAAGCCATCCTTCTCTCACTGCGGAGGAGACTTTTTCTGCCTCCCACATCAACACCCCCCCCCCCCCCTCTCCTCCCCCTCCTCCTCCTCTTCCTTTTCTACTAAGGCTGTATTTTTTTTAAAAGCCAGATTGAAGGACCATGGCCCAGAAATCCTGCTCTGAAGAAGGATCCGGACTTGTAGTCAGTGCTGCCGCCTGCCCTCTAGAGACCTAGCCTGATTACAGCACCATCATTCTCTCTCATTTATGTAGCAGACACACACACACACACACACACACACACACATTCTCATTTCCATGTCTCACGAGGACTAAGTTTGTAATCAAGTAGCCATTGGGTAGTGAATGTTTTTCTTTTGATTTAAAATTTTGAAATAAAATAATAATAAAAATTAGAAAATTAGGAAAAAAGGAATGGATAAAAAAAAAAAATCCAAAATACTATATATATATATATATATATATATATATATATATATATATATATATATATATATATATATATATATATATATATATATATATATATATATATAATGATAAATAAATTAATACATAAAAATGAAAAAATAAATAATAAAGAAATACATTAAAAAATACTTGGAAAAAGAAGGAAACACATCTTCAAATGTTAGAAAAATCCATGTTTCACTTTGCACCTGTTTCCCTCATGCTTTATGAGGACTTCTGGAAAAACTCATGTATTATTATTATTATTATTATTATTATTATTATTATTATAGGGCCACATCATTTCTATTTTAGTTGGCAGTAACCCTTGTGGGGACCTGAAATTTGGTCCCCATGGTATGACTGTGTAAACATATCAATGTCCCCATAAAGATAGTAATACAAGCACACACACACACACACACGCACAGTCCAACCGCTGCTCTCTTGACGCACATCTGTTCTTCGCAGCTCATTGAATATGCTTTTTCAACTGCGTTATTATGGTCTTGTTAAGAGCGCAGGGTCCGCACACTCTCCTGTCGCTGTTTTCCAGCCTGTGAAGTGTCTGAACTGTTGAGACGCCGTTGTCCATGACAGCTGGCTGCTCCAATAATTGGCTCGTCCACATGTCATTCTATCACTGATGTTTCCATTGGAGCAGAAGAGCGGTCTGAGGAAAGAAGATCCAGCGCTACATCTATAATTCAACTGAAACTCAAACTGTCCACAGCCAGCAGTTTTGAACTTGGCCAAACTTGCTGCTTTCTAACATTTGCCACTGCTTTACCAGGTAGCATCACTGCAGCCTTTGTTTTAGAGCAGGTCAGCAGCAGCAGGAATTGGGCCAAGGTGGCTTTTTTTAAAGTTTGCAAACCAAATGTTTAACTTTACTCACAGGAAAATACCCCAGTTTTTAGTTTTAGGGTCATTTAAAAGACTGATATTTGACTTTTTTTGTTGTTTTTTAAATGGAATTATGCATTTTTCTGTTAAAAATATTTAAAATCTCAGACCAGTTCTTTGTATTTTACAGTGATCCCTCACTATTGCTGTGTTCCTATAACAGTTTTTCGCAAAACAATAGTGATATTCCTAAAATTATATACAAATTATTTTTGCTCTTTGAATGTGTTTCCATTGACGGTTGTTCTCGGCCGAAGCTGCTGCACAAAGTTTAAAAAAAAATCTCAGAGCTCTTTGTGGAAATAAAGCCGGGTTTTTTTCTACCTGCATGTTTTCAAAACAAGCGGCGGCACCAAACCAAGTTGGATGTTACTCTGGGATGATAAACACACACAGAGCCAGAGGGGAGGGGGGAGTGTTCTTTCACACATTCTGAGCCAATCAGAGACGCTGTGTAAACTCTGTTGTTCCACCTCCAGTCATTTTTCTATCGTCACCTCCACATGATATGCACATGGTCACATGGTCATATGGTCAAATGGTCACATGGTCAAATGGTCACATGGTCAAATGGTCACATGGTCAAATGGTCACATGGTCAAATGGTCACAAGATCACATGGTCAAATGGTCACATGGTCACATGGTCACGTGGTCACATGGTCACATGGTCACAAGATCACATGGTCACATGGTCACATGGTCACATGGTCACATGGTCACATGGTCACGTGGTCACATGGTCACATGGTCACAAGATCACATGGTCACATGGTCACATGGTCACATGGTCACATACAAACTGACTGTATTCGTTCAGTATAGGGCTGTACTGTTACACATATACTGTTATGGCCATACTGTAGATCAGGGGTCTCCAGACTATTCCACAAAGGGTCAGTGTAGCTGCAGGTTTTTGTTCCAACCAACCAAGAGTTCACAGTTTGACCAATCGACTCTCTGAAGACGGAGATCAGTTGATTAATTGATTGAAGTCTGGTGTGCTGCTGCTTGGTTGGAACCAAAGCCTTCAGCCACACTGGCCCTTTGTGGAACAGTTTGGAGACCCCTGCTGTAGACCATGTCTCCTGTACAGTACAGACTGTGTTCACATTAACAGGCAGATTCTATTCTGCCCTACGAAGCAAAAAGGCAGTAACTGCATTTCTTGGTGAAAATGAGTTATTTCAAATCATTCTTTGTCATGTAATAAAATGTCTCATCTCAAATATCTGTCATTTTGGAGACAATTGTGAATGAGTGTTTGTACAGTAACTGTTGAAGTACTAGTAAAACAAAACACAAAGACAGTAAAGACTATTACTGTGTTCTTACCAATGTCCATTTAGGACCCTGCCCCAATAGTTTACAGTCAATCCTTGTATTAGATTGAAACACATTCTGGAATGGCTGTATTTTCTGCACTATAAGATGCGCTGGACAATAAAGAAGAACTGTCAATTAATGTTTTTTATGAACGTTTTTAATATATAAGGTGCATTAAGTGAAGTCAAAATTCCCAGTCACTATGCACTAGTAAAAGTCAGTGTGTCTCTGTTAGGGGGGTACATCTGTGGAATAATCTGGATCAGAATCTAAAAAAGTCATCTTCAATTTGTGTATTCAAAAGGATGTATAAAAAAAGTATAATAACAAAATATAGAATATTATCTGAGTAGCTGAATATATGGTTATAAGGTAGAAGAAAAGGAGAATGAATCTTATATTGCAATAAAACTATCATGGTTAGGATATATCTATATATCTATGGATCCTATCTATTAATTATTGTTTATGTAACTGTTTTTGTGGTGAAAGTGAATGTACTTTCAGAACAAACTAATGCTTTACCAATACTAGTACTTTAGTTGATCATATCAGATTATATGAAGTGAATTGTAATTAATGTTTATATAAATGGTTATGGATGTTTTTGTGGTAATGATAAAAAAGGACAAAGTATATTGTGTGTTAGCGCAGTATGTTTGAATTCTAGTTTGTAAAAAGGGGGTGGGACTTTATAAGTTTTACTTCTTCTCACTCCTTTTCGAGTACAAGAAAAAGAAAGGTTGACTATTTTCATTGTTGTTTTGATGATTATTGTGTGCTCGAAATAAAACTGAACTGAATTAATCCATATAAAAGGTCCAGTGTGGTTTTTGTAGAACTATATAAATAGAACTATATATACTAAATATACAGTAACAGTAACTGCCTCATGTCCAATAATCAACCTACAACTACTGGGGCTGAACAACAAGAGAACTTGAAGGTCATTTTTCTCAGTTTGTTACTAACTCTTTACTTTGGAGGACAGTCTATATTTCATACCTGTATCGTCACCCACACAGGTTTACACGGATGTAAAACCTGAACCCAACGTTCTGAGTCGGTCTACGACACCTGTTCTCTGCGTTTCATCTCTGCTCACACTTGATTTAATTAGAGGCTTGGAGCTGATTAGACGCATAAAATTATCCTCTGATCACAGCGAGCGCAAGAGAGTCTAAGGGTCACACATGGATGAGCAGTGAGATCACACTGAGGCTGAAATTACCTTCATATCCATTCACTTTATATTCAGATTGAAGCACGTGTTCCTAAACTGAGACAAAACCTTTGGTAATATTTATGTTTTTTAATTTTTAGTTTTACTCATGTACATGGTTGCGCATCGTCATTGTCGTATTTCACACATTTTTAGCACAATTTGTCATAATTGTCGTAAATTAGATCATAGATTGACACGAAGCTGATGGGGTTCTATCCATCTGGTTTGCATTTATTTAACTCTTCCTATGACAACCTGCTAACAGTATCTTTAACAGTATCTTTTTCCTTACATACATCTGAGCTGTGAACAGTTTAATCCCAGAAGCTCTTGTGTCCTTACAGTTCTCATTAGATAGAAATGAAAAATAGAGTGGAAAAAAAAGTCTTCTTCTGCTGTTTAAATAACTATGCTGGAGTCAGAGGGAGAGTGTATCTTAAGTGTTGAGTGGCAAAACTAACATTGGAAAAAAAATATCTGAGCACCTTGTATAAATGGACTGCATTTATATAGTTCTTTTCCACCTTCATGGTCCTCAAAGCGCTTTACATTAGCCTCTCATTCACCCATTCAGACACCAGTAGGTTTTTAAGGTCTATGGTGAGTCCTACTGGGGACCTAAGCCAGGGTTCAGTGTCTTGCCCAAGGACACTTCGACATGTGGACAGCCAGAGCCTGGACGCAAACCGCCAACCTCTCGGTCATTGGGCGACCCACTCTACCAACTGAGCCACAGCCGCCCACTATAGTATAGTAGCGTGTGTATAGTAGCTACACGTGTGACGTTTCTAAAAAAATCAAACAGTTTGTCACTAGGTTTAATAATAATAATTCCACTTTGACATTCATCAGTTCCTCTGTCCTTCATAGATGTCATTGCACCTCTGCCTCTGCTGGCCCAGATTCAAGATGGCGGCACTGTGGGACGCCTCTGCCAGCTTATGAGGCGTCTATGTATATATGTCTATGGTCAGAGGGGATGTTTACCACATGACGAAGCAGAATTTCTGTCTTTTCCAGCTCTCTGTTTCCTTCTGTGGAATTCTTCTTCTTCTTCTTCTTCCAGAACAACTCTTCTTCTGTGTAAAGCAACAGCACAAACACAACAAACATCCCAACTTTGTCCACAACGCGTCTCGTCTTGCAGTGATTTAGACTTAGTTTTGGCAATTTTTGTTGGTGACGTTACCATAGCAACTGACGCGATATGATGATGTCATCGCAAGGTTCTCACAAAGCCAAAAGTCTATGGAGATGGAAAAGTAGTTTTCCTCAAAAAGTCCCAGAAGTTGCGACAGTGGAAACAAACCTAATAAGGTTGTTATGTTTTTCTACCATTTCCTGTCCAGGTGTTTCCATAGTGACACATGTGACATTAACTTCCTGTTTCTTTTGGATTCATCATCAGTTCTTCTACAACAGTTTTAATTGAATTCTTCCATTCATTTTCAGAGCCTTTTGTTTGGTCTATACTTTCCATCAACCTTTAATTTCACACACTGCGTCTTACGTTGATTAAACGATCGCACTTTTTTTTTTTTTTTATCCCTAATCAACATATGGATGCAATCATCCAACAATCAACACATTTCACCCACATAATCAAAAGTGATGAACACTCGTAAAATCACCACAGAAATATGGGACGAATAATCAGGGGCAGTGCTCGGGTCTGTGGGGGCTACAAGACAAAATACACACACACACACACACACACACATATATATGCACACAAAACTGCACACACACACACACACACACACACACACATATATATGCACACAAAACTGCACACACACACACACACACACACAACTACTCAAACAGGCAGTTACACAAAAACAACACAACTACACACACAAACTACACACGACACAGACACAATAACACAACTACATGCACACAATTATACAAAAAATATTACACCTACACACAAGTACATAAACACACAACACAGACACAACTACACAAAAAAACAACACAACTACACACAGACACACTCACACACACACCTATGCAAAAAAGCAACTACACACACACACACACATGACACAAACGCACAACAGACACAATTACTCAAAAAACAACACAACTACACACACACAAACAGTTACACAAAAACAAGTACACACACTACATATACACAGACACAGTTACACAACTACATACACACAATTATACAAAAAGACATCACAGCTACACACACACACACACACACACACACAGTTCCAGCCACCACCACCCCTCTCGTGGGCGGGGCTCCAAGCAACTGTGGTTTGCCTGTCCTTAAGCCCCGCCCCTGCTCTTCTCTTTTTTTCCCTCCATTCTTCAGTCTTTTCTTCAGACTTTTTCTCTTTATTCTTCTTTGAATGCGTCTGATCCTTCAATTACTGGTGTGCAAACTGCTTTTTTCTTTCTAACGGCTCCACAAACCCCCCAGTGACCAGACTGCAGATCCCTCCTGATCCTTGACCACACAGTCTGGCTGTAGTTCATCCTCAGAGTATTGGAAAAGGTTGAAGGTGGAGTTTAGATCTGGAAAGAAAATCCGCTCTGCACCTGATGTTGATGTATACGATAAAAACTGGACAAAAGCACTGATATGAAGAAGGTGAAGGCACCACAGCCTCATTATTTTACTACAGGATTATCCAGTCAAACATTACTGAGCTAGAAGCACTTTGTTTTTTAGAAAATAACTGCTTCGGATATTAAACGTGTTAAATCTTACATGTTTTAATAAGATGAATCAGAAAAGAAATTAATTATTCAAAAGACAGTGGATGTGGATGTGGATTGTCCACAATACAATAAACAAACAAACAATTCAGTAACAATATCTACAAATATCAATGTGGATTTCTAATGTTGCTAAGTATATTTTATTTGACAGAAATGTGAACATGGGTCATTTCCACTGCAGCCTTTACTGTAGAATCATCTGTAGTTCTATTATAACATTTCATTGTGACAATGTGAGGACTGGTCTGGGACTTTTATACGGGAGCGCCAAGGTAACAAGCACAAATGAGGCTTTCTGTCTAAATATGTGACAGCACGTGTCCTTCCTAATGCACTGGTGTCCCTGCAGACTGGACTGTTGGTCTGCTGCACATGTACAGTAGACACTCTTTTATGCTCACAAACCATAGTGTCTGCTAACTGTTGTTAATATTGGTTCATATAGTGTTACTGCTATTTTACACATTGTAGAGAGAGAGAGAGAGAGAAAATGTAGAGTGTGAAGGCAACAGTGGTACCAGTTGTGATCGGAGCACTAGGGGCAGTGACCCCCAAGCTGGGAGAATGTCTCCAGCAGATACCAGGAACAACATCAGAGATCTCTGTACAAAAGAGCGCATTGCTAGGAACAGCTAAGATCCTGCGCAGAACCCTCAGGCTCCCAGACCTCTGGTAGAGCAGTGTTTCCCAACCCTGGTCCTCAAGGCACATTATCCTAGCCTCGGATCTAGACTGTCCCCAGTGGCCGCAAATGGTATTTGCTACGGGGGAAAGTCTAGAAATTCTAGGCGAATTTGTGGACGGGATAACCGCTGTCTGTCAAGTTTTCTCTTTACACAACGCCACGCCATTGGATGGGTAACCAGTCAGAGCCAACCAATCAGAGCGATGAACATGGATTTCGTAGACAGCGTCACCGGAAGAACACACCAGAATGTAGTCTCAAAACGAGTGCAGCAGCTTAGCTAGGACTCCCATACACTATTTGGCACCGGCCGCTTCGGATCTCCTCCGGGTCGCCTTTGCCGAGTTGTGCTGCTCGTATTCCCAGTTTTTCTGCCTCTTGCAACTGGTCATCCATTAGGGCTAAAAGGGGTGACACAACGATCACCAGCGGGTTGTGCAGACCCATGCGTCGTCCCACTAGTGGAGCCAGCTGATAAATCAAACTTTTGCCATACCCGGTGGGCAAAACTCCGACAACGTCCCTTTTTTCCAAAAACAGCTTAAGTGCCGTTTTCTGCTCCTCTCGCAGGGAAAACTGTCATTTTAAATCACCTAGCGTTGCTGCCAAAGCCAGCTCGAATGGTTGTTCCTGGTGATGAGCCATGTTGTCTAGCAGCTAGCAACTGGTGTTACGGCAATGTGTGCTAGCTGCTTGCTAGCTGCTACGTCTCTGCGACTACAACATTACGTGTCGTCTTTGTGTCGTCATGAGGCAGGGCGGGCTCCAATCCTGCCCCTCGCGATTTGATTGGTCCGGTCCATTTTGGATTTTCAGACCCGAGGCTGTCTAGTCTGTCTCCCCGTAGCAAATACCATTTGCGGCCACTGGGGACAGACTAGATCCTAGGCTAACATTATCCTGCATGTTTTAGATGTTTCTCTCTCTAACCACACCTGATTCAAATGATCAGCCTATCATCCAGCTCTGCAGAAGACTGATAATGACTGTCAGGTGTGTTCAAAGAGGGAAACATCTAAAACATGCAGGATAGTGTGCCTTGAGGACCAGGGTTGGGAAACATTGTGGTAGAGGACCCGAGTCTGAAGGAGACACCACCCAGTTGGGGCGAGAGGAATTTTTTTTTAATATATATATATATATATATATATATATTGTATAAGTAAAGGTACCCTAATTACAAAAGACCCAGCTAACAAATAATCCAAGTAACAAAAAACCTTTACCTCAATTTCTCATCTCTGAATATGAAAGACAATTCTATTAAAGAAACGAAACTGAAACCCCCCGAGATATAAGTACTATATACATTACTGTACACACTAGGGCATTGACAGACATGACACATTGACTAGTCAACACGTCGACTCCCGTAGCACAAGTCAGACTTAAATTTGGAGGAGTCGACAAGTTGCATGTTATTTTTTCTGTTTCTCTCTCTTCTTCTCTCCCTCTCTCTCTCTGCACGTAAACACAGTCAAACCTAAACCAGACGTGGCTGCTGCAGATAAGACAGTTGTAGTGGGCTAACTAAACATTTCACTTCACCTTAGATGAAAAAAAAAAGGCTTGGCCATGTGAAGAGGCGTTCACTAGCTAATCTGCGTAATATAAGCAGCATCCGCTAGCTAACCTTACTTTTTACGTTTTGTCCTTTGGTCTTTAGGATAAAATCTAAAAAGTGAGGATGCATGACAGACTGGTTTTAGAGCTGTTTATCTGGACAAAATCCAGACATATGGTGATGCTAATGCTAATGTGAGCTAAAGTGAGTTTGAGATGCCTGGTTTAGAGTGAAGATGGCGAGAGAACAGCCGGTCATGTGACCTCAGGTACAGTCGATACGTTTTGTGCAGAGTAATGCATATGAAGAAGTGTGTCCCTGCGCTCATCAACCCCCCCCCTCCAGGCAGAGCTTCACTTCTGGGCTCGTCTTTGGTAACCGACCGCCTTCACCCACTTTGATCACAGAGGAAATTCAGGAGAGTTCGACTTCAATCATCCAGAGAAGCCCCGTCTGTGAAGAGACTCAGTGCAGCGTAGCGTCGTGTGCTGGGAGACCTTTGTATGGTAATTTGTTATGGAGGTGGTGGGTGGGGGAGGGGGCAAGTAGGCTTGTTTTTCAAAGGAACCCTTTGAAGTTTTCCAGAAGTGTACACGGACGTATGGCCAGATTAGAATATACAGGAGTAATTGTTGTGTCCCTGGCTGAGATGAAACGATGAATAAATTCCTCAGTTCTGACCTTCAAGTTTGAGTCAAACAGCTTTTGTTCCAATCTGACTTGAGAAAGTAATTTGACAGTTGAGTCTGCTCTGGCTGTTTCCCTGCAGAGGACTGACAGGGATCTGATGTCCTCCATCACACAGCAGCCGTCTTGGGATTTACACCTCTTTCAGATATCGCACCCAGACGTTTGAGCTGCTCTTACAGTCACATTATGTGACGACCGTCACGTCTGCACACTGTCTCACTGACCACAGTCTCACCATGTGCAGCTGCACAAATGGAAGAATTACACAGTTTTATTTTTTAAATCAAGTTTTTATCAAAGTATTCATTTGGTACATAACAAATAATACAGTAGCATCAAATGTTAACAGACCACACACTCAAAAATACACAGGAACACATCCAAAGTGATATATCTATAAGAAATGGAAGTGTTTAAAAGGGGAAAAACATACCTCTTCAGAGCTGCCTATTCATTGTAATTTTTAACTGTATTTTAACTGTATTTTTCAGTGTAATTGTAATTTAACTGTATTCATTGTAATTTTAACTGTATTTTAACTGTATTTTTAATCTGTTTTTTATGTAAGGTGTCCTTGGGAGTCTTGAAAGGCGCCATCAAATAAAATGAGTAGGTAGTAGAGTAGTAGAAAAGAAAAATAAGGAATAGAAAAGAAAATGTACAACGTGTACAGCTATCATCCCATAGACTGCCGATCATAGACACATAAGACCACAATGGATCCCAAACTGGGATCCCTATTGTTAATTATGGGGCATCGTAGGGCATTAAAAGAAGCATCGACTAGTCGACTGTCGAAGCAAAAGTCGACTTAAATTTGGAGGAGTTGACAAGTCGCATGTTATTCTTTCTGTCCATCGGTATGTAAACATAGACCAGTCAGACCTAAACCAGAGGAAACATGGCTGCTGCAAGAAAAACAGGGGGTGGAGGGGTCTGACTAAACTAAACGACACAGTGACCTGAACAATATGACAGTCTCTGTCCCATACCAAGTCTGTTCATGACTATTCACCTGGTGTCCCCTGTCCAACTCTCTCAGTAGTATCTGCATAAGGAGCCATAGACAACAGGATCTGCAGTGACCTGTGCTGACCTGTGACCCCAGACCTCCTCCCACACCCTCACCTGTGTGATGGATGGACCTGCTCCCCCCCTCCTTTCATCTACAAATGGACATTCATCTATAGTCTGTCTGTCCATGGGAGTGGATCTGTCCTTCAGTGTGGGTCTCCCTAAGATTTCTTCTTTCCCACTGGGTTTTGGATTTTTTTCTTGCTGAGAAGTAGGGTCTAAGGACAGGGGGAGGGTCTAAGGACAGGGGATGCCTGGGGGATGCTGCATATTTTTCTGTGATTGATTGTTCGCTCCTGTAAAGCCCTGTGATATGACGTTGTTGTGATTTGGGGCTCTATAAATAAAACTGAATTGAATTTAAATATTGTGCCTTAAACGAAAATGCAAAAAAAACATTTTGTATGAGGGTGTGAATAGGATAGTTTTAATGTGATGCAAACAGCAGCATGGGGGAAAATCTGCTGAGGGAAACCAAAGAACAGCTTTAGTTCAGACTACATTTAGACACAAGTTATTTCACTGAATTGTTTCCAGTGCTTCACATACACTCCAGTGGCCCACGTCCAAATGTTTGCTTTTCTAAGAGGCCATAACACAAGCAAAAAAAAGAACTAAACTACATTTGGAGAGCAATAACTGGCTTTAGATTTGATATGTTTGCTGGTGAATTTAGTTTTTGTGCAGCCAAGAACCATTTACAATTGGATTGTGATCTGCAGTTTCCTCCCAGCGTGTTACGGCTGTTTGTGTTGGGAAAGCTTTGTCTTAAAGGGCTCAGAAAAATGACTTTTTACTTACTAAATTTTATATATATATATATATATATATATATATATATATATATATATATATATATATATATATATATATATATATATATAAAAGAAAGAATGAGGTCATGCGTACAAACAGACAAGTTTCCTTCGCAGGGTGGGCGAGGCTCAGGGTGAGAAGCTTGGACATCTGGGAGGGAGTGGGAGTAGAGCAGCTGCTCCTCTATGTCCAGAGGAACAGCTGAGGTGGCATCTAGTGAGGATGGGGAGGTGTTCCAGGTATGTCCATCTGGGAGACATCAGGACTGACCCAGGACACACTGGAGGGATTATATCTCTGGGCTGGTCTGGGAACACCTGAGGATCCCCCTAGAGGAGCTGGGGGTGAAGGAAGTCTGGGCTGCTTTACTGAGGCTTCCGGGTTCGGGTCGGATATCGGGTTCATTTATAGCGGGTCGGTTCGGGTGCGGATTTGTAATTTTTTTTTCGTCGGAAAACGGGTCGGATACGGGTTTGAACATGACGGGAACGGGCGGTTGCGGTTTGTCAAAATCAGAACCGTGCAGGACTCTGCCTCAGGACGAGCCGTGGAGCCGCCATATTGGAGTGGTGATACGTTCCATTCAGTTTAATCTATTTGACAGGACAAACACACCGTCCGCACATTTTATTAACAATGTATTAGATTTGTGTTGTTCATTTGCATTATTATTCAAATTGTATTTTATTTATTATATATTAATTATTATATTTTCTTTACTATACATTAGTCATTTACGTTTCGTCTTGTTTTGTTCCAAATGTTGATTCCTACCTGTTTAAGGTACGACACATTTAAATGTGACACAGGAAAAAAGGAGGCGTGTGTGGCTGTTAGCAAGGAGCCTGTGTGTGTTTTTGTTGAGGGAGCTGTTAATAAAACCCACTGAACTGTCCTGCCGTTTTGGGTCATTGTTTAACCCGTAAGGTAGCAAAACATCATCAACCTCGGAACTCGGACTGTGACCCGCCTTAACCACAGCCCCGGTGAGCCCAAGAAGATATTTTAAGGGTTAAACTCTGCTAAAACTGAACCCAGATTTCCATGTGTGTTATGTCATATGTGTAACTATGATTAACGACATATGTTTGGGCTCGTTTTATTGTCAGTACCTTTAAAGAGTTCACCAGGGATTTTTACTGACGAGAGAATTAACCGATTCATCCATGCTAATGCTAATGCTAATGCTAACAGGGTGATGGTCAATCTGAAGCTCTGATGGGGACAACAGTCCTTCACATTGACCGAAAAAAAGATCCATCATTTTGTTATTATACTTTCTTAGTAGTATTCAGATCACAGGCGGAACCACCTTTTCAGTTTAATATTGATTATTAGTGTTTATTAGCTATACTAAGATGGTATCTAAACAGTTTGCTAACAAAATAATCCAAGGTTGTTGTTAATAACACAACAAGCCTTTTATTATGGGGGTACTTTTGTCACAAGAGTCATGTGTCTTGTGTATGTCTACCTGGTTTAACTGGCCAAACTGGTTTCATAGTATAACAGGTTTAAGTGGTCTAAATGGTTTAACAGGTATTACTGGTCTAACTGGTCTACCTGGTTTAACTGGCCCAACTGGTTTCACTGGTCTAACTGGTTTAAGTGGTCTAACTGGTTTCACTGGTCTAACTGGTTTCGATGGTCTCACTGGTTTTGGTGGTGTAACAGGTTTTGGTGGTTTAACTGGTTTTGGTGGTTTAACTGGTCTAACTGGTTGAACTGGTTTTGCTGGTCTAACTGTTTTTGGTGGTTTAACTGGTTTTGGTGGTTTAACTGGTCTAACTGGTTTTACTGGTGTAACTGGTGTAACTGGTTTTGCTAGTCTAACTGTTCTAACTGGTTTTGCTGGTCTAACTGGTTTCGCTGGTCTAACTGGTTTCGCTGGTCTAACTGGTTTCGCTGGTCTAACTGGTTTCGCTGGTCTAACTGGTTTCGCTGGTGTAACAGGTTTTGGTGGTTTAACTGGTCTAACTGGTTGAACTGGTTTTGCTGGACTAACTGGTTTTGGTGGTTTAACTGGTCTAACTGATTTTACTGGTCTAACTGGTTTTGCTGGTTTTGCTGGTCTAACTGGTTGAACTGGTCTAACTGGTTTTGCTGGTCTAGCTGGTTGAACTGGTTTTGCTGTTTTGCTGGTCTAACTGGTTTTGCTGGTCTAACTGGTTTTACTGGTCTAACTGGTTTTACTGGTCTAACTGGTTTTGCTGGTTTTGCTGGTTTAACTGGTCTAACTGGTTTTGCTGGTTTAACTGGTTTTGCTGGTCTAACTGGTTTTGCTGGTCTAACTGGTTGAACTGGTCTAACTGGTTTTGCTGGTCTAACTGGTTGAACTGGTCTAACTGGTTTTGCTGGTTTAACTGGTCTAACTGGTTTTGCTGGTTTAACTGGTTTTGCTGGTCTAACTGGTTTTGCTGGTCTAACTGGTTGAACTGGTCTAACTGGTTTTGCTGGTCTAACTGGTTGAACTGGTTTTGCTGGTTTAACTGGTGTAACCTGTTTTGCTGGTCTAACTGGTTTTGCTGGTTTTGCTGGTCTAACTGGTTTTGCTGGTCTAACTGGTTTAACTGGTCTAACTGGTTTTGCTGGTCTAGCTGGTTGAACTGGTTTTGCTGGTTTAACTGGTCTAACCTGTTTTGCTGGTCTAACTGGTTTTGCTGGTCTAACTGGTTTTGCTGGTTTAACTGGTTTTGCTGGTCTAACTGGTTTTGCTGGTCTAACTGGTTGAACTGGTTTTGCTGGTTGAACTGGTTTTGCTGGTTTAACTGGTCTAACTGGTTTCACTGGTTTAAACTCTTTCTGTTTGTTTCTAAATGAGTGGATGTGAAGCATAAACTGAAACATGTGAAGGTGAATAATCTGCCCTAAAAGGTTGTCTTTCAAATCCCTCTGTATCTAATAGGACGATACTAGAACTAATCAGCGTAATCTTAAGGATGACACTAGTTAGGAAGTTGACGGAGGACTTAGGAATGACTAAACAAAATGGTGGATTATGGAGCTGAACGACTGTTGTCGCTTCTGTAAAAAGAATTTAAAGATTGTTGACGTTTTCTCACATTCTTCACTCATCTGTGATAAAAGGAAATCTACACCTGTTGTTGTTCTTCTTCTGTGGTTGTTTACGCTTGTTTCTCTACTAATCATTGCAGCCTCACTTTGTTAGTCCCGCCCTCTGACTCTATACTTCACAGTGATTGGTCGGCCAGTTTCAAGCTAATCTAACATTAGATTTACTACCACTAGTGGCCCAGTAAGAATACTAAATGAAAACATGTCAAATGGAAAAAGAAATAACTGTACAGTCTCGCAGGTGAGGTTGCGCTGGAAAAAAAAGCCAAATAAGTCAAGACTAAAATGTATTTGATGAAAGTTATGATGGTGAAAATAAAGTATAGACCCCAGACTCATCAGGGTTAAGAGCTGCAGACATTTGTGCTGATGTCAGTGATTGTTAAACACTGTCAATCAGAAGGAAATTCCTTGTGCTCACATATGTTCACAGCACGTCAGAACCATAGAGACGTGTGAGATGCTTCACTGGGTTTTCTAATCAGCTCCAGAAGCATCATATATAGTCGGCAGTAGGCTACACCCACCACTGCTGTGGATTAGTGTGCATCTGTTGTCTGCATCCTCACTCCTGTCTCCTACAGTCTCATCGGGTTAAGCCATAATTTATTTGAAGTTAACAGCTTTAGCATTTATCACAAAGCTTCACTGTGTAGATAGGAGTTAGTGCTGTGTCTGTAAAATGCTGAACAATCCGGGATTATTATGTAAAGTGTCCGTCTGTGTCACTAACATGCACTTCAACGCACTGCTGGATTGATAGTAAGACACATTTTAGTGGGAAGGCACTTTTTATTATCTTTTAATGATATGAAATATAATATTAATAATTTAATATATTGCTATAGGCGGATAGCGGTATATAAAAGCCCTGTCCCATTTCTCCCCCTAACCCTTAAAATTTCCCCGAACCCTAGATTTTGCGCGTTCATGTGTAGGGGTAGGGTGTCCCATTACCTATAGGGGAGCAAGTGGGAGTGCGATTTTGCCCTTAAAATCAACCCTCAAAATGTAGTGAGGTTGGTTGCGGACTTCGTTTTGAGTGGAAGATGAAATTACCCATGATGCATGATGACCGGTAATGTTACCTTGTCAAGCTAGCGGTAATGCTAATGTTAATGTTATAAATCGCGAACTATTGAAGAAAAAATAGCTCAAAATATTTAAATAAATCAACATACCTGAGACAAGACTGAAAGGCAAAGTAGACGGCGAATGCGTCTTCTGTTTGCCGCATTTCTTCTCTGCGCATCCCGAAGGTAAATAAACAGAACCAACACAACAGGCAACACAGCTGGGACCGCCATTTGTCCTCCGTGTAAATAGTAGTCAGCTGCTGTCAGTCTCGTGGAGGGGTGGTTTCATATTTGGCGGGGTAGACTTGTCAGCGTGTGACGTCAGCACGTTTGTTACGTTCACTTGGCGAGTGGTGTCCCATTTTCAGGGGGAATTATTTCCCCTTGATGAGTGGAATTTACTTTTTAGGGGCACTTAAAACCAAGTGGAAGTTTTAAGGGGGAGAAATGGGACGGGGCCAAAGCCTCCTATTGGTGCATAGACTGGAAGCTGAGCCCATTAGTTGTGTTTGATGTGTGCTGGACCAATGAGGTGAGGGCAGTTGGGTTTGAGGATTGGAGAAGTTCACAAAAGCTACGGGGCAACACTTGTTTCATGTAAAACATTTAAAAATTACATTTTAATATCAGTAGGGCATCGGAATTAAATTGATATGAATAATTAATGACGTTAGCATATTTTCTCCGTCTAGATTACAAGATGTTATTAGCTAAAAGCTTAGCTAGCACACTGGATAATGATAACAATCTGTGACTGACTTGACATTAGCCTCACATTCACCCATTCACACACACTCATACACCCTGTAGGTTTCTAAGGTTCTGTCAGGGTTCAGTGTCTTTGCCCAAGGACACTTCGTCACCGCCAACCCTTCAGTCATTGAACGACCTGCTTTACCATTTCAGCCACTGCCGCCCTGTCAATATATACATGTGTATTTCTACTTAGATTTAAGTCACCAGACTGAATAACATGACTGTAATGTCTCTAAAATAATGTGACCTACTGCCAATAGATCAGACATTGCCTTCTATTGGTCTTTTTGTGGTCTTTTCAAAAGTCCAACCTTTGTATCTAGACATTTCTTGTTTTATATGATGAATTGGATCATACAAGTAATTATATATCATTTATTACAGGGGTTCTCAAACTTTTTTGGTCCAGGTCCCCCTTGGAGGGGTGACATTTTTCCATGTCCCTCCTCATCCTCGCGATACTGAAAATGATAAAAAACCACTTCAACAATGATTATTATGAAACAATGATAACCTTTTTTAATAGTGCTTTTGTGCAAACCAGCCACATTTTCAGGTATTATAATATAAATGAACACTTCAGAAACAACAATTTTAAATAATTTTAAAATAATAAACGGAACAAAAGACACACAAAACCGTGTGTGTGTGTGTGTGTGTGTGTATGTGTGTGTGTGTGACAGACAGACAGACAGACAGACAGACAGACAGACAGAGACTTAATGAGAGGGATGATCTTGTCAAACTCAATATAACTATCAATGTACTTTCTCTTTTTAGGGTTAGGGCGTTTGTTTTTGTCATTGTCATTTTCATTGTCATTTCTTTTACCACTTCTTGAGGAACTTGGCGGACACAAAAATCGATCCATGTTCGCTGCAGGGTGGCTAAAAATAGCCTGTGACTCGCTCCGTCTCAATTTAGTCAAGATGGCGTCAAACAGCGCTGTTACTTCTGCCCGCTCGCTACAAAATAAAACTTCCGCATTTCAAAATAAAACAAACAAACAAACAAACAAATAAAACAAAACCGTGAATAATTTCGCGTACCCCCTGGACATGCGCCACGTCCCCCTGGGGGTCCGCGGACCCCAGTTTGAGAACCGTGGATTTATGGTGTACAGTATTTATATAACCAATATGTTTGATCATTTCTATTTCATATGCCTGGTGTGAACAGTTGGCCCAGTCCAGCTCTGCTTCAACAGAGGATCATCATTGACAGTTAAATGGGATGACGTGAGTGGATGGTAATAATGTCAGCTGTGGACTCTGAATTGATTAAAGGGTAAAGTACACATCCAACAGCCACATGATGAGTGCTGGTTCACTGGAAACTGGACTCATTATACATCAGTCTGAAAAATGGAAATGATTTAGAAATTCTCCACTTAATCCATAAAGACCCAAACATAGAATAGAATACTTTTTTATTGTCGTTATGAAACTACATTCAGCAGCATCTGTCTGTGGGCTCCACCATAAAAAGATCCTCCAGTAGATCATAAGGTTTTCAGGGTTTTCATTTATGAACCAGGGTTAGCATGATTCCTAACTAAGTAAAAGTACTTCATTACTGTACTTAAGTAGATTTTTTTTTAGGTATTTGTACTTTACCTAAATATTTATTTTTCTGCTAACTTTGTACTTTTACTCCCTACATATGGCATAAATATCTGTACTTTATACTCCTTATATGTATATAAATATCTGTACTTTATACTCCTTACATGTATATAAATATCTGTACTTTATACTCCTTACATGTATATAAATATCTGTACTTTATACTCCTTACATGTATATAAATATCTGTACTTTATACTCCTTACATGTATATAAATATCTGTACTTTATACTCCTTACATGTATATAAATATCTGTACTTTATACTCCTTACATGTATATAAATATCTGTACTTTATACTCCTTACATGTATATAAATATCTGTACTTTATACTCCTTATATGTATATAAATATCTGTACTTTATACTCCTTACATGTATATAAATATCTGTACTTTATACTCCTTACATGTATATAAATATCTGTACTTTATACTCCTTACATTCTCAGAATAGACTTTTTTAAACTAGTGTGAAAAATAATTGGCTGTGGAGGGAAAATCAGTGGAAATTGTAACTTTCTTTATCACAATTATGACGTCTATGACTTTTTAGCTCACAATTTCA
Organism: Siphamia tubifer; assembly: GCA_020466265.1. Classification (NCBI taxonomy): domain Eukaryota; kingdom Metazoa; phylum Chordata; class Actinopteri; order Kurtiformes; family Apogonidae; genus Siphamia; species Siphamia tubifer. The sequence continues at coordinate 52,159,130 of CM035787.1, forward strand.
ACTCTTTTTCTCATAATTATGTATTTCTTATCTCATATGTATGACTGTATCTCATAATTTTGACTTTTTATCTGAGAATTCTCCTTTTTTTTAATCTCACCTATGACCTTTTTTATGTCATAATGATGACGTTTCATCTAAATTGTCACTTTTTTTCCACCATTTTTCCTAAAATTCCTTCCCACAACCACAAAACCGACCTGATCAAACACATGATCTACACACTAACTCACTTTTAAAGGCTTCATTTTTTGGATACTTCTGAAACCTTCCCATTTAAATAAGTAGTATTTCACCTCTGGCAAAGAAATACAGTTTTTACTTTTTACTTCAGTTGACAAGTTGTACTTTTTTTACTTTTACTTAAGTAAAGAGTTTAATCAGTACTTCTACTTCTCCTTTTTTTCACATAAGTAGCTGTACTTCTACTTAAGTACAGAATGGGAGTACTTTGACTACCTCTTCCTGTTGGTAGTTCTGTTAACAAAGTGCACTGGCGGTCCCACATGTTTGTTTTTTTACCTAAAATTTTTACCAAATCTCCTTAATTCCATCTGCCATAATCATCCTGAAATAGAAATATTGATAAAATGGAAAACGGCCATTATCTCATTATCTGTTTTTTTTTTTTTTTTATTATTAATTTAAACATAAAAGGAAAACCGAAAAAACGCATCCATCTGTGTATCATTTGTTTATTCGTTTAAAAAAAACCCAACTAAAATAATAAGACAACGAAAAAACAACTTGTTTCTTCATTATTTGTTTCGAAAACCAAAATGAAAAAAACAGATAATGATGTGGGTTTTTTTTTTCAGTTTTCGTTTTTGCGTTTCAATGAATAATGGAAAAAAATGGATAACAGACTTTTCCTGTTTTATCCAATTTTGACCTGAAGCAAATGGAGTAAACTGGAAATTAATCTGAACAACTGAAAGAAACATGTCCACTGGACTTGAAGATCATTATGGTTTGATATGACGACAGTTTTGTCTGTGGTCATATCTTCAGGTCTTGGGGTTTTAGGGTAGTAGGACGTAGGTTTCCATCTTTGTCACTGCGGGTCACGGTCATTTCCGGGTTATTACCTTCGTATTAAATACGGGTTTGTTTGTCTGTCTGTCTGTCAGTAGGATTACACAAAAAGTTCTGAATTGATTTTGATGAAACTTTCAGGAATGATAGATAATGGGTCAAAGAAGAACCCATTAGATTTTTAGCAATGAAGGTCAAAGGTCAAGGACGCAATAAAGATCAACATCTAAACACATCAGTGTTAATATCTCCGGTGTTTTTCATTCACATAGTCTCACCTTCAGACATCAGATGGTCAACACCTATAACTCTAACCTTTGACCCCTAACCTTCAGACATCAGATGGTCAACCCCTATAACCCTAACCTTTGACCCCTAACCTTCAGACATCAGATGGTCAACACCTATAACTCTAACCTTTGACCCCTAACCTTCAGACATCAGATGGTCAACACCTATAACCCTAACCTTTGACCCCTAACCTTCAGACATCAGATGGTCAACACCTATAACTCTAACCTTTGACCCCTAACCTTCAGACATCAGATGGTCAACACCTATAACTCTAACCTTTGACTCCTAACCTTCAGACATCAGATGGTCAACACCTATAACTCTAACCTTTGACCCCTAACCTTCAGACATCAGATGGTCAACACCTATAACTCTAACCTTTGACCCCTAACCTTCAGACATCAGATGGTCAACACCTATAACCCTAACCTTTGACCCCTAACCTTCAGACATCAGATGGTCAACACCTATAACCCTAACCTTTGACCCCTAACCTTCAGACATCAGATGGTCAACACCTATAACCCTAACCTTTGACCCCTAACCTTCAGACATCAGATGGTCAACACCTATAACCCTAACCTTTGACCCCTAACCTTCAGACATCAGATGGTTAACACCTATGTCATGTTTTGACGTCATATCAAGCCTTGGTGGAGGTCTGCTGTTTCTGACCAGCCGTTATTGTTTTTTATCCATTATTAATTTAAACACAAAAAGGAAAACTACTTCGTTATTCTTTTTTTTTTGGTTTTGGAAACAAATAATGAAGAAACAAGTTGTTTTTGTTGTCTTAATTTTAGTTTTATTTTGAAAAATGAATGAACGAATGATACACAGATTTCTTATGAATATATAATATATTAATAAAATTGTTTGTGCAACAGTAAAAACTATGTTCAACAAATGAAGGTAGATCTAATCTGTCTTTTACCGCATGGGCACGGAAATAAAACCCAACAAGTCCAACCTATATTTGAGTTCACAGCAGCGATCAGCCGTTAACGCTCTGTTTTCGTTCCCAGTGCTGGATATTTAATTTCGTAAACCGCCGGCGTGCACTCGAGGAGCTCCTGTTTCCGCTTCAGCGGTAAAGGCGGATGTTGCTGTAATCCCCAGGATGCTGAGCAGAAGCCATTACAGGATTTCACACCTCCTTCCTTCGCCTCCTCATTTCCTCACCTCCTCGCTCCCTCTCCTCCCGCCTGACCTTCCATCCAAACTGGGGCGCCTCCTGTTTCCAGTTTCCCATTGGACGGTGCTGATGATGAGGCTAAAACAAGTAAACAAAGTAGAAAGGTGAGCAGAGTGCAGCGCAATCAATAACGCAGGGTTTGATTAGTGAGGTAACGAGCACACACATGCTCACACACACACACATGCTCACACACACACATGCTCACACACACACACACACACGGGGTCGCGGAGGTCAAATCTGAACAAGACAAGGAGGGCGAGCGATCGGTGTTAAATGGAGGTTGTTTGACATAAACCAAACGACCAGGAATGTCTTAAAGTAGGTCTACACTTCCACTGACCTCAATTCCTCATTTAGTCAACAAGAACACACACACAAACACACACTCGTTTAAATGTCTCATGGGGACCAAGTTTGTAATGAAGTTGCCATTGGGTAGTGAGCGTAAACACAGCTTTTTTAATAAAATCAAAATAAGAAAAATTGGGAAACTAAACTTAAAAAATAAATAAAAATGAATGAGTACATACAAACAATTTAAAATTAATTAATTAAAATAAATTAATCCCAGCAGGTTTCTTGGGGTCAACAAAATAAAACGTGTTTTTTCTCAAGACAGTATGTGTTGGAATGAGGGATTTATTTGCATAATAAAACCATCATGGAACAAAAACTCACACCTCGTAATTGTTTGGAGCTAGTTTTTGTCAATAGTGATCAATGGTCGTAATCACACACGTTTTACTTTGTTGACCACAGGAAACCTGCAGGGACTACTTTGGCTTTGTCCAAAACCGGACCAGACCTGGGCTCACAGGACACTGTCGGGGGTAAGTCAGTGTGGGTGCACCAGAGTAAGGACTCTGATGACAAACACATCCATCTGAAAAATACTGAACTGTCCCTTTAAGTTGAAGGTGAATCAGACGTTCCACCTGTGAATTCAGAAGATTATGGACCTTGTTTAACTCGTGCAAATGCGCCATAATAATAGCGTTGGTTTCAACCGGACTTGCTGTGGCCACAACAATGACAAAAATGTCTGCAAATCTCTGGAGCGACTGAAGTTGTTAGCGGCATGTAGCACAGATGTGTTGACGTTCTGAAAGTCCATAACAGCAGTTAGTTGTCATTAGTAATGCACTACGATGCATCTGTATCCAACTCAGGGGGCGGCAAAGGTAGAAAGAGGAATGAAATTACTATCATATCTTTGTAGTTCTTTGTCGTGATGGTGTGAAACTTTGCACTGCAATCCACCATAGTACTGGAAAGTCACCCTCCAAATTTCGGATAATTTAGTGGAGTTGTGCAGGTGTTAGACGTTCCACAGACAAACAGGACACACGACGGACACAGATACATGTGTTAATAATTTCACATAAATCGCTCCAGAGTCACACCCCCGATAAAAAAAAATAAATAAAAATGCGACTTATAGTGCGAGAACTATGGTAAACATATCAGTGTCCCCATAATGATAGGAATACAAACACACACACACATACAGGTAAAAGTAGTGCAGCTCATTTCCACACACCTCCATGTGCACACAGGCATGGGGTTATTAGCAGACTCCCTCCATTAGCGACTGCAGCTGCTGTCGTCGTGCATTTCAGTCGCTTTACTTGATCAGTTAATGGCACTAATTTCCCAGCATCCACCTGGCTTCCATGCCACTCTGTCAGTGCCTGATTAAAAGCTGAGTGTTAATACCAGCACTCTGGTGTTCTCCTGGTGCTGGCGGTGTACTCCTCTGTGCAAACCCCAGTCTCACTTTAAGGATGAGAAGAAAATGTAGACGTTTGTTGAGGCCAGGATTGATCTGTAGGAAGAAAAAAGACAATAAACCCTCCAGTCCAGACGGTAATTACATTTCACCATAACCGAGCTGCAAATCCACATGCACTTTGTGGAAAAACTTGATGTTTCCAGCTTTATCTTTTTCTACAGACATGATCGCCACCTCCACTTTGTTTCAAGAAAACATGATTTGTCTTTAGGATAATTTCTGAAATTCCTCAATTTGGGGTTTGGCCTTAATCTGTGTATCACTTGTTCATTTAGCCTAGCTGCGCTATCCCTAGTCATTGAATGTAAAACAGGGTGGTGGGTCTGACAAAACAAAAGACAGTGAGAGACACACATCGCATTTGTGGAAATATTTCACCTTAGATGAAAAAAACAGCGCAGTGACCTGCACAATATGCAAGTCCAATTTAAAATACAACAAAAACACGTCATGCACGGCCATCTGAAGAGGCATCTGCTAGCTAACCTGAATGATATGAGCAGCATCCGCTAGCTCACCTGAGTGATATATATATATATATATATATATATATATATATATATATATATATATATATATATATATATATATATATATATATATATATATATATATATATATATATATATATGTGTGTAGTGTAGGGGGTTGAGGGGTGACACTAGTCTGGATGTCTTCAGTGATGAACTACATCTCCAACTTCAGCTTCTTGCCCTTTTTCCAAACATCTTTATGATCCTGCAGATTATTAACGCCGTTGCATCTCATGCATCTTACCTACAGACAAGGCTGCTCCTGCTCTTTCAAGGTCACCCCACAACAATTCAGAGCATCTTCATTACTTGTGTTGGTCCTCTGTCGTTCCCATAGCAACCCCGCTGCGCTGACAGATGAGAGGCGCGGGAGTCGGCCTCCTACATAGTTGGAAAAGCACGTCGTCAAACATGCGCGCTCACACATCTGAAGATGTGCACAGACAGGCGCATGCATAATTACGTCTGGGGAGAAGGCGTACGCTGCTGCATTGTTTAAAATAAACCAGGCATCAGAGGCGAGGTGTTGGAGAGAGAGAGAGATTGTCGTACACAAATAGGCCATTATGGCGAAAGTGGAACACGAGGAGTCTGGGATGAAAACAGAGCGTTCCTCCTCGACTTTGTGACTGGCTCTTTTGCTCGGGCGTCTCTGTGGGCAGCCTCCGAGCGCCTCTGCGCTTGTTATCTGAACAAACACAGATGAGTCTGGAAGAATGGGTTACCACAGACCAGGGGCGGATCCAGCCATTCTGGGGCCCTGGGCAAAATATAGACATGGGACCCCTGATTCTGTCAACATGCACGCACGCACGCACACACGCACGCACACGCACACACACACCAAATGAGAGAGAGGGGGGGGTGTTACAGCTAGTTATGTCCTCAATCTTCAAATGTCCATGTTCCAATGTACAACAGGTATGTGTGTGAAGGGGAATGTGTGCTGGGACAAATATTATTTAAACATTAATTACCCCCCCCCCCCCCAAAAGAGGTTATGTTTTTGCCAGCGTTTATCTGTTTATCTGTTTGTCTGTGTTCAAGATAACTCGAAAAGTTATGGACGGATTTTGATGAAATTTTCAGGATATGTTGGAAATGTGAACAGGAAGAACTGATTTCATTTTGGTAGTGATCCGGGGGGATGGGGGGGTGTCTACCTTGGCAGAGGTCTGCGCTCTGAGTGCTTTTCTAGTTTAGTATATTCTGCTGCTATTTAGTATTTTTTCACTGAAAAATATTGTATTATTTCACATCAGTAAATCATTTTTTGTTTGCTGAGGGTGGGCTGACCAGATTGGTGGTGGTGGGAGGGGGGGTATATGGTGGGCAGATTTGATGGGGGCCCAAGGCAACTGCCTGGATTTGCCTAATTGAAAGTCCACCACTGCCAGAGAGACAAAGACAAAAGACAAAAAGCCAAAAAATCAAGCGAACGCCGTGCACCTACTTCCATCGGGAGCTTTAACGTTTTAACACATTAAAGGACCTCCACACCATTACAAGCGATGCAGATGACAGTCAGCTTCTGACATCAAAAATAATTCCAATTCCAGTCCATATCAGATGTACGCTTCCCCCTAGAGCGTCTAAAAAAAAAAAAAAAAGCCAAAGCCAGAGGATCTCCAAAGGCTGCAATAGGCTTGTAATGAATAAGACATTGCATCAGAATTGGAAAGACAGTGAAATCTCCTTCCCGTCTGCTTGTTGGGAGACAAGGGATGTATCATTACCAACTGTGTCTTTTTATGTCCTTGGAAGTGTGAATCCACAGTGTAACGGCTGGTGAAACATTCCAATAAATCTGGCGGCGCACTGCTGCGAGACTATAAAACCCAGACATCAGCCTCGTACTTACACTGTGAACAATCGCAACTCATGAGTATCTGTTTTGTTTTGTTTTTTCTCTCCTCTGGTGTTACCACATACGTTAGCAGTAGAACAGGTCAGTTAACAATTCTTTCCCAAAATGACACAGGCACATCAGTGATGCGTGGGCTGATCCGAAGTGAGCGGGTCATTGAAAAATGTTTTTAATGATATTCGGGTTGTTGTCGGTCGGGTCATTTGTCGTTTGAGAGAAACATTAAAATAACCTGGTGAATCAATGTAATTTAAATATTAGGTAAAATTTTCTATCATTAATACATGCCAGTGGTGTGTGGGCTGACCCGAAGTGAGTGGGTGCCCACAGTCACCCGCAGTTACGGATCATTGAAAAATGTTTTCAATGATATTCGGGTTGTGGTCGGTCAGTCCGTTTGTGATTTGAGATAAACATTAAACTGGTAAATACGCTTTATTAACTGAATTTCCATGAAGGTGTCGCCCATCGTGGTCAGTATCCTACGGTATGGAGGGAGCAAGAGAGAAAATAAAGTTGGGAGAGTGGAAGCTCCGGAAACATCCAAACAAAAACACTAAGGTTTGGGACACCTTCGCATCGCCTGTTTTAATCTTCTCCCTGATCAAGTCCGACATTTTCACTCTTATCTCTGAGTGTTCAGGGAGATTTGGTGCTAATAACAAATAACAAAAAGTTGGGATAAAAAAGCATTCAAAACAGGAAGTGATGGGCTTGCACATGCACATGCACATGCACACACACACACACACACACACACCTCAGCGGGTATTGATCGTCCCTGACCCGCCCCACCCACATCCGCAATATGTATTAATACTGCGACCCAGCCCACCCGACTCGCGGGTCACCCGCGGATATCCGCTGGCCAGTGGGTAGCCCGCGCAACACTAATACACACACAAGGTGATTACAATAATCTCATCCAACCAATGTTGGGTCAGATTAAAAACTCTCTTCCAGTCACTTTTATTCTTACTTTTATTCACCTGAACAGATGAAACCTATGAAACCATCTGGTCCTGTCACTGCTAAATAATATGGCTGCGTCAGTTGCAGCTCGGTCGGACAATCTCCTCCTACACACAACAAGTTGACACAAATGGATTCAAGTGTTTGTATGTCAGTCACGTCGTGGTGAAATCTCACACCGCAGGTCCAGACTGCTTTAGTTTTTGACCTTCAACTTTATGGATGAAGAACGATTTGCAGCCCGAAGCCGCCTGGAAACTGGCCTGGGCCGTGCTGTGATGCAGTCACCCATCGAGCTCTCTTATCTCCCCGGGGAAACACCTTCAGCCCTGATGTCTAGATATCCACGGAACAACGCTGTCTGCCCAAACTCCCAAGCGGCAGCTGCAGCCTGTGGAGAACAGACAGCCTCGGCAGGGATCAGAGCGCTGATAAGACGCAGAAGAAGCTCAGGCTTTGACAGTTATTGAAAGACTCTCACTTTTCTTGATGTGAAGTTAAAGTAAAGTTGATTTCATCCAGACAAGAGGACAGGTGGGTCAGTCCGTGTCAAAGCATCCAGACCCTCCCCAGATGACCCTCTCAGAAAATTCTCGGTTCCTCTCATGGACTTATGAAATAATATCACGTTTCAGACCCATGCGCCACAACATGGCTCCAGAGTTGGCCAAAAACCCCAAAAATTGCAAAAATGGTGAGACCTTTTAAATGCCACAATCACAATTGAACATTTTACGTTTTTTGTGACTATTTCTGATACCACTCATTGAAAATCTGTTTTTGTCACAAAAACCAAAAAATGGCCGTGTCAAAGCATCTAGACCCTCCCAGATGAGCCCCTCAGAAAATTCTCAAAAATTTCACATCCTCTTATGGACTCATGAACCAATATCAAGGTTTAGACCCATATCCCAAATAGTTTAGAATTAAAGATTTTCCAAATGTTGTAGATATTTTTTTTTTCTTGACAAAGTTGTGTTTGGTCCAAATATCAGCTTCCACTGCTTCTCTGTCATTGTCACTTGTGAATATAGTGAAGTGTATTACTAAATATATGTAATTACAAATATTTAATAATACACTTCACTATGTGGAAATAAATTGAGTTTCAGTAAAACTATCTGTAAAAATATAGATCAGCTTTTGTCTTCAGTTCAATATATGTTTATATGTATAAATTTTTGATCAGATCATTTATATAGAAGAGAAGGAAAAAACAGAGGCACTCTGAGATGTTAAAAATATATTAAATCAGGTCATATACTATATCAGTATATTGGATAATATATGCACTACTTTTATATATTTCCATATATATTTTTGTTTCATAGGGGTTCTTATATTAAGTCCCCCCCCCCAGTAAAAATAGCAATTTCTAAGCCCACAGTTCACCATGTGCAAAACAGATCACATAATTATTTTTATTTTTTTGCTATAATGCTATAATTGTAAACTTTGTCATAAAAAATGGAATGGTGTTCATCCTAGTTGTTGTTTTTTTTGTCAATAAAAATAGGGTGAAATGTGTGTTTCTCTGGATGCTTTGACATTATATTAAACCCAGGTCTGTGTTTTTATTTTTTGGTTTTCTTTTTGCCATTTCTAATCATTTGATTGATTTTAAATCAGCATTGGTGTCAAAGTGAAGCTGTTGTAGATGTGTGCAGTACCTGGAGCCGCCAGTAGGTGTCTCTGCTGCACCAGTAACACCAGTCTGTGCTTCAGCCTGTGGGGAACAGGTGAAAAACACTGAAGCTCTCATTGAAATTCAGCAGCTCTTCTGCCAGTTTATCGTCTGTGTTTGTGTGAGCCTGTATTTGCTCGTCTTTATTAAAAAAGACCAAATTTACCCAGGCACACAAGCAGACACAACTAAATAAAGCAGATTAAAAGACTATTATGAGCGTTTTGCACACCTGCTATACTACTTGGTGTTAGGGCTGCACGGTATTAGAAGAAAAAATGAAATTGCGATTTTTTAAATTTTTTTTTAAACCTTGGGATATATATATATATTGCGATATGAAAAAGTACCCAGCTGTGTGGTCAAACAGATTAATGGTCGACACAGAACATACGCTTCAGTGTCCTCCTTCTTGTAGTTGAAATAATTAAATAAAATTTATAATTAAATGTAAGTTTAAAAAAGATATCAACAATTTGCAATCAGCAGATTATTGTAATGGATTGTGTAAGAGAGAGAAATAACGATAAAAATTGACTAAAAATAATAATAATTCTTGGTTTATTTTTACATTTTGCCTTTGAAATAGATGATCATTTCTTTAATATAACATGATAACTTAAATGCTTTGTTTTTATTATTTTTTGTATGAAGTATATTTGAAGTGGGTATAGTTTAGTGTAATGGAGGTCAGACATGGATAAAAGTAGAGACACTTTTAACGAATAATGAACACAGTGATGAATTTCAAATATATTTCTCTCGGTCTGAGTTGCAGACGGGTTAGTTAAAAAAGAGGTGGGTTGCAGGTCGTTTATAAATTGACCGACGCCTACATATATATATATATATATATATATATATATATATATATATATATATATATATATATATATATATATATATATATATATATATATATATATATATATATATATGCACATACACACCTAAAGATAGGGTCCTTCTTCAGGAGTGCTTAGTCTTGTGTGAGGTCACATGGTCGGTCACATGATCATTGGAGTCTATTCCAGCCTGGAAGTGTCACCAGTTCATTGCTGCTCTGACATGTTCTAACCATTCACTCTCACATTCACACCTGAGGGGATTTCACAAGCACCAATTAATCTATTACAGCGCAAGTGTTGGACACAACTTAATGTCAAGCACTTTGGGAATAAGTGGAGAATCTGGAGGAAAATGCAAATGAAGGCAGTACTTTCTGCAAAAAGCGGAGGAGGGTGTTCACCACCACTGAATGGATGGATGAATAGATAGATAGATAGTGTCATCCCAGCTGATGTCACTTCAGCATATCAATTGCACGTACACACACACACACACACACACACACACACACATATATATATATATATATATATATATATATATATATATATATATATATATATATATATATATATATATATATATAGACTGACAAGATGGTGATGGCCAATCAGCCTGACATAGTGGTGGTGGATAAACATGAGAAGACAGTGGTGGTGATAGATGTAGCAGTCCCCAGTGATAGCAACATGAGAAAGAAAGAACATGAGAAGAGAAGAGAAATACCAAGGGTTGAAAGAGGAGTTAGAGAAAATGTGGAGTGTGAAGGCAACGGTGGTACCAGTAGTGATGGGGGCACTAGGGGCAGTGACCCCCAAGCTGGGACAATGTCTCCAGCAGATACCAGGAACAACATCAGAGATCTGTGTCCAAAAGAGAACATTGTTAGGAACAGCTAAGATCCTGCGCAGAACCCTCAGGTGGGAGGGGCCTCTGGTAGAGGACCTGAGTCTGAAGGAGACACCGCCCACATGGGGCGAGAGGAACATTATTATATATATGTGTGTGTGTGTGTGTGCCAAGTGTGTAGAAAATTTTATCAAAATTGATGTTCTTATAGATATTTGGAATTACGTCCATTATAAGTAAATGGGACATATACATTTTTAATTTAATTTTTTACATTCGCACAAATGTGCTCTTTTTTCCTAGCCTAGCAGTGCGATCTCTATTCATTCCATGTAAGGGTCTAGTGGTGCTTCATAGTCAGAGGAGGCGGGGCTAATATGTTGTCTTTCAAATCCTTTGTATGTAATAGGACGGTACTACAACCAATCAGTAGTTAGAGCGCAAATAGAACAATATTAACTCTTGGATCTGACCTAAACAGTGTTTGGGTTAAGGGTAAAGACAGTGTTGTCTTTAAATAAATGCAGTTTTTCTGCAGGTGAATTCACACAGTTTGTGGTGAATTACAAGTTGTTTCTTCAAGCAAAATCAGATTTTGTGTTTCAAAGCTTTTTATTTTGGGGGTTTAATGCAGACGGGTCATTTTGACCCAGAGGACACAGGGTGTAAACAGCATATGTAGACACCAGGAGGGTTATAATAGGGAGCGTTTCTGATTTAGAGATGCAGTTCAGGTTGAATACAACAGGGAACAGATGCAGAATTGCTCCATAAAAGCTAACGTGTGGTCCTAATGGTAACACGGCCATGCTAAATGATCGCACTGTGGGTCCATTTCTCCAATATTTACTGCATCATCTTCAATGTGTGCCTCCTTTATAAACCTCAGGTTGGTCCGTCAGGCTTTTATTAGCGGAGTCTCACAGCGTTAATGCGTCTTTTACATGTTTCAGCTTCTCAATTTGGAAGTGTTAA
>CM035787.1:52173680-52236180 GCA_020466265.1 Siphamia tubifer
ATTATAAATCGGTTCTTCTATCTGAGTGAAAACTTCCTCTGTAGGTGATTCTGTCTGATTTTAATCTGATCACATGTATTAATCAGAAGTGAGACAAATATTTTGTAAGTCTCATGTAGTCTGTCTGTCTTAATAATTAACTCCAACATCAGTTAATGTCCATTGTCATTTGTTGTGTTAAATGCCAAAATGTAGTGATCTTCCATAATTTATAATGTGCTGATTTTTGGGGCCGGGTCAGAATTTACAAAATCATGCAAAAAAATAAGGACTTTTGAATGATAAGGAAATGCAAATAGTGAAAAATAATATGATGTTTTACAAAAGTCAAGTGTAAAAGGTGAATCATGTGCTCACCTGGATACTGGAAGGATAAAATGGTTCTGCTGTTTTGAAATGTATTTATATTTTCCTCTAAATTAGTGAATAATAACTAGACATTTCCAGAAAAAAACAGGCTGAAGTAAGATACTAATAAGATTTGACACTAATATTCCTTTGGACTAAAACTTATTCTACTGTTCATTCTAACAATTTCACATTTTGAGCCTAGACTTATCTTGGAAATTTGATCCAACCATCATTTAAGACTTGAGTTTTCTTTATCACTAACACACATTTTATTAGTTTGATTCCAGAACCTTCTAACTGTAGACCAGTGTTACTGGACGGTGTTAAAGATGACCAGAAATGAACAAAATAATAAAGATAATAATAATAATCCACAAAATAGACCAAAATTGTGTAGAATAAAAAAAATACTTCAAGAAAAACAACCAATGAGAAATGAAGAAAAATGACCAAAATATTCAGTAAAATCAATGAAAATGACCAAAATAATCAATAAAATGACCAATAATAATCAGTAAAATGAAAAAAAAAAAATTACTGAAATATCCAGTGAAATGAATAAAAAATGGTCAAAATAATCAATAAATGAACAAAATAATCAGTAAAATGAACAATGATAATCCAACTATCATTTAAGACTTGAGTTTTCTTTATCGCTATCACACATGTGGGAACATTTCATTAGTTTGATTCCAGAATCATTGTATTTGTAGACCAGCATAATCTTCATGGTCCATATTATGCTTCAACTCACATTATATATGTTCATTTACATACATTCAAGTGTTGTGACCTTGGTTCATTCTCAGTTCGTCCATAAAGTATAAATGATCGTTGTGTTTAGTTTGTGTCGTTTTAGCCTCAGGGTAAAAAAAGAGAAAAAAAAGGAAAAAGCTGCCTATGTGAATAGATACCATTTAATATTTAATAATATACAGCATCAGCCCACACATTTACAGTCTATATAATTTGTTTTCCCTTTAATACAGATATTAAATATTTAATTTTCTGCACATTTATTCTCCATTTGTGGATGTGGAGTTGTTAATGAAACCGAATTAAACTCCTAGTGTTTGTCTCTTTATTACAGGATGTGACTGCTTTGTTAAAAGTCTTTTGCTTACAGTACAATCTTTACAGCAGGGGTGTCACGCTCATTTTTAGTTCAGGGGCCACATTAAACCACCTTTGTGACCCGCCACCACCAAACCAGGCATAAGTGGCGCTGAGCCGTTCAGAGCTACAGCCAAATTTAGGCTGGAAGGTGATTTGTTATTAGTGTTTACACCTTATCAAAAAACGGTACCTTAACACCTCTATGTTCACTTCCTGTGGTCATTACATTGAAATCCAATCAATAAAGGTGTTTATTGAGTCAATTATTTAAGCGGTGACAAAAGTTCAGGTATTGCTGAGCAAAGACAAAGACGACTTCCACCTCTTTTCGCCGAACAAAACGATCCCCGTTCCGTGGGTAAACACCCAAGTGTTTGGTACGAGGTAAAAGCTTATATTGAATGTTCTGTCCAATGGTGTAAGCCAAATGATTATAATACGTCACACTTCTGTCCTATTATTATAATATATAAAACTTCTGTGACATGTCCATCAGAGTGTCCTTTAACATCTGTCAACAATTTGTGTCAATCGGATACAAATTATTATGCGTTGCTAAGGACTTCCTACCCCAAAACAGTCCAAAACTTTAACGGACAATATCTAAAAATATGCAAATTGTAAAATATGTCCAAATGTGGATATTAAAATGACCATAACTTTGGTTCTACTTGTGATAGAAACATCATTTTTTCACCATCTTAAACCTTAGTTTCCACTCTACCAAGATACACACATAACTCTGTTTGGATTTACACACACTTATGCCTGGTTTACTGGTGGTGGGTCACATTTGATCTGAATTGGGCCGTACCACTAAAATAATAACATAACATATAAATAAGGTCAAATTTTCCTCTATCTTTTACAGCAAAAAACAAGTTAAATTAGAAAAGCACTCTGAGAGCACAGACCTCCGCCAAGGTAGGACCCCCCCCCCCAGACTCCGATCACCCCCAAAATGAAATCAGTTCTTCCTGTTCACATTTCCAACATATTCTGAAAATTTCATCCAAATCCGTCCATAGGTTTTCCAGTTATCTTGAACACAGACAGACAAACAGACAAACCCTGGCAAAAACATAACCTCATTGATGGAGGTAATAATGTGATGAAAATATTCACATCTACCAACTGTCCTTTAAAATGAGGTGAATAAACCAACACTTCTTCATAAAACTAAATGTAATTTTAATGAACAGTGTATCCTCATATGGCAGCAGTTGGAGGCACATTGTGTTGATCAGGTGGAAGTGGATGCATGTGTGTTTCCATCACAGCTGAGGGTGTTTGTCCTGAGTGGGTGTGGACATGAGGAGGCTGAACCTCACAGCTCAGGTTGGTTCTGACCTCTGACAACATGACCACGTTCACCTGCTTCAACTGCTCTGGAAAGTAGGAACATACATTACATTTTAATTTATTTATGTTTTTATTCACACGTTGGCTTTAGTTTTAGTTGGTTTTAGGACTCTTTTGTTTATTGTCTATCAGTTTGTGAGGGTGTTTTAAAACCCTTTTTAAGTTTATTTATGTTATAAAGTGTTAGACTGACCTAGAATATTTTCAAAAATATGTTCTTCAGACATTAAATGTGTTAAATCTTCCATAGTTTAATCAGAAAACAAATGACTTCCGTGCTGGTTAGTTCATGTTTTTAATATACGAGTGCAGAGCCTGTAGAAAATGTGAGATTGTTTGCTACTAATGAGTTGTGGAGGTGGATGGAATGAGTTGAAAGAAGCAGAAAGAAAGACAGTAATAGTGTGGTACCTGTGGGTCTGGATCTGGATCTGACCAGTGTAGCAGACCCAGGTTCTGTAGAACGGTCCATGTCTCCGGGCTTGCGGAGTCCAAGTTTTTAACAATTTTCCGTAAACTGATGATAGTCTGTGGGTCATATACTCTTCTTGTACGGTTTGGCATAACCTTTGATCTTAAAAGCGCTGGTCTAGGTGGAAACATGACCGTTAAAGCGTCTGTTACCATGGAGACACAGCAGCCGCAGACAAACAGGGCGACACCATCAAACTATTTACTGTCATTTTAGAATACGTTCTGTAATAAAGTTTAAATGAACACACTGGGAAAAATGGAGGAACAGTAACTCTGTGATGAATGAGGGTCAAAGGTCACCAAAAGCATCATGGGTAGCTCCCTCATAGCCAATGGGATGATACGTACATTACGTATATGACGTATTTATGTACATTACGTAGTTTTGTATAGTAATGTATATAGAGTACTGTATTTATGTCTAGGGGGCTTCAGTTTCCTTTCGTAAATAGAATTTTCTTTCGTATTCAGAGACGAAAAATTGAGGAAAAGGTTTTTCGTTACTTGGATCATTTGTTAGCTGGGTTTGTCGTAAGTAGAAGTACTACTACAATTAGTTGGGGCTGTTTTGGAAGTGTGTACTGGAATCTGTGAGTATGATAATGCTAATGGTGTAAGTTGGTACAAATATTTTTACATTTGGGTTTAATACGTTTGTAAATTTTTATTAACAAGCATTTCCTTATCGACCAGTGCAGTCACTCTGACATTTAGATGAAGCAGTTAACCTGTCAGTGCATGTGTTTGACGGTAGAAGAACGTTGGAGAACCCAAAGAGAACCTGGAGGAACACTGGGAGAACATGGAAACTGAGCTCAGAAAGGACACCGACATTGCTGTGTGTAGCAACAACTGTACTATCGATGTCTTTTGAACGTTCCGGGTGAATAAGGACCATTGGAAAATTGGAACAGCACTTACCCGCTGGAAAATGTACACTTTGTAAGTACACAAAGTATACTGTGTGTAAGTGTACTAATGACCGCATGAATACTGTGGAACAACATAAACACAAATGACATTAAAATTACCACAGAATTACCACCTTATTAGCGACCTGTAATCTAAAGTGTTAGCACAAATAAATACATCTATCACTTCTGTTATTCAACATTCAGTAAATATCAGTAAAGTTTTGCACAAATACCCATGTGACTCCAAATACACTGATCCTGCACAAACAAAAGCTGACAAGACTGATTTATCAGACTCTCCCAGCTGTTGTGTTCCTCCAGAGGTGTGAAGTGTTGCCATATGTGTGCATGTCAGTGACTAAAAAATGCCTTCCATTGTCAGGTTCTACTTCACCAACATCTGTTCTTGAAGCATCGATTCAAGACTTTAAACAAACCTGTGAGATCCTCTTTACTTCATTACATAACACCAAAGTCTGATGGAAAGTACCAACGTGATTTCATGAAGTACCCACAGACAACACATCGACCACTACTGTAGGTTCTTTAGCATAAAACCAACACATGGAAAAACCAGATCCCTTACGAAACTAAATATATTTCTCCATACACTGAATATCACTATATTACTGCCTGAAACTGAAACCACCCATTTTTAATCTCACCCAACATTGGTTTGGTGAGATTATTGTAATCAGTGTGTGTGTGTGTGTGTGTGTGTGTGTGTGTGTGTGTGTGTGTGTCCGCAGACACATATCATGCTATAACCACTGCTCTTGACAGAATTGATGCAGTTCAGGAAACGTAGTTATTCTTACTGGTGTATGTATATTTTTGACCCAGTAGATGTGGTCACACACAGACAGCAGACCTCCGCCAAGGCTTGATATGACGTCAAAATGTGACGTTGTCGAGCCATAGGTGTTGACTCGTCTGATGTCTGAAGGTGAGATGATGTGAGTGAAAAAAACCCCCACCAGATTCTATCTTGTCTGAATCCTGAAATATTACCACTAACATGTTTTAGATGTTGACCTTTAGTGTGACCTTGACCTTTAACCTTCATTGCGCACAATCAAATGAGTTCTTCCTTTCACCCATTATCTATCATTCCTGAAAGTTTCCTCAAAATCTGTTCAGAACTTTTTGCGTAATCCTGCTGAAAGACAGACAGACAGACAGACAAATTTAATACCTCCTTGGCGGAGGTAATTACTTGATTTGATTTGAATGATTTATTTCGAACATGTGCAAAGTGCAACAATACTTGAATTACTTAAAAACTTAAAGGGCTAATTACAGTGGAAATACTAGTACATTTGTGTATTTCTTTTTGTTTGAAGGGGTAAAAAGCCCTTCCCCTTCCCCTACCCCTCTGCCTTAATGTGAACTGAGACACCCCTACCCCTACATGTGGACGCAGAAAATGGAGGGGATGGGGGAAGGGGTGAAATGACTCAACGGTGATGTCCAAAACCAGAGGGCCCCCCCTCCCCCATTGAAATCTGAAGACAGTCATGGCATGGTACTTTTGACCACCCCTGTGTGCCTTTGTGTGTGGTATCTGGTGTTCTGAGTCTTACTTCGTCATCACTTTTGTTCATATCCGGACTGAATTCATAGCGCTGAAATTATTTTTAAAATCTGTATTAAACCCCCCCCCCACCTGTCACTTACTTTAACCACTACAGTCTATTTCTCAATCCACAGTGGTTTTTATATCTTCTTTTTCTCAGGGGACGTTTCAGCCAAAACGGCCCTGCACATGGAGTGGGACATGGTAATAATAATCTTTCCACCTCTGTTCGTACTCGTATAATACCAAATATAGTCTGGGCTGCAGCAGATGGAACAGTGTCAATTTGTCTCCAGTCATTTTGGCACGACAAACCTCACACACTTTTTTCAAATGCATATGGTGAATTTTGCACAGGTGGATACCTGGCGCTGGCATCTCCTTCCACCTGTCAGTGTGGACGGTATCTGCAGGCCTGGGAAAAGCAGCGGAGGCGGGAAAAAAAAAAAAAGTGGTTAATTACGATCTAATGCATCAAACTGCATTTTCTCAGCACCTCGGTGTGTGTGTGTGTGTGTGTGTGTGGGGGGGTTAATTGTGTGGGCAGAGCGACTAGCTGTTTGTGTTAACTCAATACTGAAAACACAGAGGCTATGTATGGGAGCTTCTAATAATAGACACGGACAGATTGGAAAATCCTCTGCAGAAGCAAAATAAAAAAGTAGTCTAACTAGATCTTGGGCTAGAAAAAAAAAAGAGTCAGTAGGAGGGAAGAGGAGGAGGAGGAGAAGTTGAGGAAAAGGAGGTGAACAGAGGAGAGTTGTTTGTGTTTAGGACTTTTGTGATAGTGAGTCGTGGTGGTTGTTCAGTTTTTAGGACATTGTTGTGGCGCTTCAGTTGCTTTTCTTCTTCTGTGGTGCTCTTTGTGGCACTACAGCCTCTGCAGGCCACGCTAAGACACAAGGCTGTAATGAGAGAGAGAGAGAGAGAGGGGGGGGGGGGTGATGAAGAGACGAAAGCTTTAGAAAAGCTTTAGACTCAAAGCTTTTCTTTTTTTTTATTTTCTTTCTAAAGACCGCAGGGGAGTCAGGCTTTGTGCCTGTAAAATTCAATTTACCTTTTCACAGATGGTCTATACTGAGACTGGTGTTCAGGTGTGTGTGTGTGTGTGTGTGTGTGTGTGTGTGTGTGTGTGTGCGTGTGTGTGTGTGTGTGCATTGTGCTGGAATGCTCATTTCTATGTGCTTGTATTCCTGTCTTTATGGGGACGTTGATGTGTTTACACAGTCACACCATGGGGACTAAAATTCAGGTCCCCATGAGGGGGTTACATATAAATGAAGGTCCCCACTAGTAAAATAGAAATGATGTGGCCCTATAAATACATGATTTTTTTTTTCCCAAACACCCCCATAGAGCCTGAAGGAAACTGGTAAAGCAAAACATGGATTTTTCGAAAGGTTTGAAGATGTGTGGGTTTTTTTAGAGGATTTTTGTTTTTTTTAATACATTTTTAAAATAGTTTTTCATATATTATTTTATTTAATAATGTTTTGTATTGATTGTTATTATTGATTTAAGTTAATTTTCAAATTTATATTCATTTATTGTTTTTTATTGTTATCATTTATATTTACACTCACTATCCAATGGATGATTGATCACAAACTTGTTTCTCATAAGACATGGAAACATACGTGTGTGTGTGTGTGTGTGTGTGTGTGTGTGTGTGGTCTCATCCACCCTGTTGTGTGTTGCTCCAGTGTATATTCTTCTGCGTCACATGACTCCTCCACCTCCACCCACCAGCGCAGATAGGAGGAAAAGAACAACATCAAAGACGGTAAATGAGTGTTGAGCTGCTTAAATCACTGGGACACGACTTGTGCTGTTGATACAGAGGACGCTGGTCAATACTGTGCAGTTGTCTTTGCTTGTTAAAAGTTCTAGAAAAATCCTCTTGTTACTCGGGTGGGAGAAGAAATGGTCAGATTAAACTTTTACTTATTTAAATATTCTGTGGAGATTAATACATGAACATGGAATAATCTGATTAAAGCTGTTGACATCATTAAATGGAACAATTTGTTGAAACTGTTGAAGGTGTTGAATTAAAAAAAATCTCTCATTGGCCCCTCCCCCTGGGTGGATGATTCCTCCATTATTCACTCATCTTTGATAAAAGGAACTCTCCACCCATTGTTGTTGTTCTTCTATGGTTGTTTCCAGTTGTTTCTCTCCAAATCATTGCAGCGTCGCTTTGTTACACCCGCCCCCTGACTGTATACTTCACTGTGATTGGTCGACCAGTTTCAGGGAAATCTAGACAAATGTTACATTGAGTCAAACTAGACTACTGCTGTAGAACATGAGGTTTGCTGCCGCTAGGAGGGTCTAGCACGGCTAGGCTACCTATTTCTTGTATTTATCATTCATTTTCTGAACCTGTTTTTTTATCCTCACTATATATATATATATATATATATATATATATATATATATATATATATAAAATTTGACTTTTTTCAAATTCCAGACATATGTATATTTCTCACTTCCGTTAGTTTTGCTGGCGGGGCTAAAAGGTTGTCTTTCAAATCCTCTGTATGCAATAGGACGGTACTACAACCAATCAGATTAATCTTTAGGATGACGTAGTTAGAGTGCCGGAAAGTTGACGGAGGAGTCTGGAGAAAGTTAGGAATGACTAAACAAAATGGTGGATTATGGAGCTGAACGACTGTTGTCGCTTCTGTAAAAATAATTTAAAGATTGTTGACGTTTTCTCACATTCTTCACTCATCTGTGATAAAAGGAAATCTACACCTGTTGTTGTTCTTCTTCTATGGTTGTTTACGCTTGTTTATCTCCAAATACTTCACTGCAATTGGTCGGCCAATTGCATCGGTCTGCTCGTATTATTTTTTATTTTCGTATCTAAATAGTTTTGAATAATTATAAATTCCACAGGGAAGGAAGTGGGTGTTTGTAGAGAGAGAGAGAGAGAGAGAGAGAGAGAGAGAGAGAGAGAGAGAGAGAGAGAGAGAGAGAGAGAGAGAGAGAGAGAGAGAGAGAGTCATATAGACTACCTTTTTCGCAATTTTATTTATGTAGTCTCTCTCACTCTATCTTGCATGCTCTCTCTCTCTCAGTCTCTCTCTTGCTCTTTCTCTCTCTCTCTTTCTCCCTCTCTCTCTCTCTCTGGAGCTGAAACCCACCAGAGTAGATCAATAAACTGACAAAACACATCACTTTAGGAGTCAGAGAGAGAGAACTCACACAAAACACACTCATTAAAATCTATTCTGAGGTAAATTAATGCCATTGTTTGGGGCCAGTGTTTCAAATCATCCCAGCTCTAAAATGTGTTATTGTATTTTTATATATTGTTTTTATCTCCATTTCATGATCTGCTCATTTGGTCACAGAACTGCATCTTTTCTCATGTCAAAAAAAAGGAAGAGCTGCAGTTCCCAATTAATTATAATGAGTTTCTACCCTTCTAATAATCCTCCTCATTTTGATGGTTTACACTAGAGTCTGAATGATACTGGATTTTGGGTCTGATACTGATATTTGAGGGTTTTAAAAAAAAAAGCTGATGTCCGGTTTTGGCCAATATATGAAATAAGATGATTTATCTATGTAGGATATAATAAACTTCTATTGGGTAATTGTGAATATCTGTCTGTCTGATACATTTGGAATGTGGGGTGGGGGCCACTGGGAGGGAGCTCCATTTGCAACTGTTGGTTTCCATCATTGGACTGGCCAGTTCTGGTTGCCTAGGTTACCGTATCTCTGGTGGATGGTCAACTGGTTGCTATACTAATGAGGAGCAGATCAAAGGAGTGTGTGTGTGTGTGTGTGTGTGTGTGTGTGTGTGTGTGTTATTTACAGCGCGACACATGCCGCAGGGTCAGAACCAGGCTGCGGGTTTTAACTGCAAATGTCAGCACCGTTAAAGAATGAGTGGATTTAAACGGTCGTGTCTAAGTTAGCATTAGCATCATTAGCATTGGAGCTGCTCCTGCTGGGCTTACTCCCTCACCTCCACGACTAACTCACCCTTTTTTCTTTTTTATCAACTTATTTTTTTAACTCCCGGTTCATTGTTATTTTTTCAGTTCAGTTTAACCCTTTAACCCTTTAATGCATCAGCGCTGATGCTTGTGAAATGTTGGTTTATTTGAAATATTCAGGAAAAATTCAACCTTTTTTTTAATGTTTCTGCCGAGTTTTGTTTATGGAGATAAACACATGTCAAAAAAGTAACTGAAAAATAATAAATAATAAAAACTAGAAAAGCACCCTGAGTGCAACCTCCGCCAAACCCCCCCCCTTAGAATGAAGAGAGGTCCGCCAAGGAGGTTATGTTTTCGCTGGAGTTGTTTTTTGTCTTTCAGCAACATTACTCAAAAAGTAATGGATGGATTTTGATGAAAATTTTCCGGATGTGTTGTTAGTGTCACAAGGAACAAATGATAATATTTTGGTGGTGATCTGGAAGAGATCCTAGATTCTGGATCACTTGAAATTTTACATTGCGGTAAATGGAAAATACATTTAATTTAGTTCCATTTGTTTTACTTTGTTCATGTCACTTATTATTTCATCGTTTTATTTTTCATTTTTATTAATCATTTAGTTGTTTTGTTAATTTTTCTACATTTCCTTTACTTTCAGATTTTTCTTCAATTTCGTTCAGTTTTTGTCTTACTTTGGTTCTTCTTATTTTCTCAGTTTATTTTACGTTTTTGTTCAATTTATTGATGATTTAGTTTCTTATTTTGTTAATTTTTCTACGTTTTGTTTTTTTTCTTAAGTCTTTGTTCCGTTTGTGGTTGGGTTTGTTCATGTTACTTATTTTCTCAGTTTATATTTTCATTTTTGTTCATTTTATTGATCACTTTGGCTGTTTTTGTTAATTTTTCTACATTTCTTTTTTTTTTTAATTATTTTTCTTCTTTGTGTCTGACATTGTTCACGTTACTTCTTATTTTCTCAATTTATTTTTTTTTATTTTTGTTCATTTTATTGATCACTTTGTTTCTTACTTTGTTCATTTTCCTCCATTTCCTTTTTCTTTTAATTTCTGTTCATTTTTGTTCTTTTTGCATTTCATATTGTTCATATTACTCAATATTTTCTCAATTCATTTTTCATTTTTGTTCATTTTATTGATCACTTTGGCTGTTTTGGTTCATTTTGTTGCTCATTTTATTCTTTTTTTTATCGTGGAATAGCTAGTCTGAGGAGTTAAAGGGTTACTCAGCCTGCATAGGGAGTAAAACGTGGAGAAAGGGAGGGGGTAGTGATAAAGAGAGAGAGAGAGAGGGGGGGTGACACTGGTTCTGCATCATTCTCCCATCCTGGGTAGTAATGCATCTTTATTAGTCTCCCAAACATCAGCCCAGGAGACGAGTCTCTGCTATCACTGTCAATTAGCAGGGGAGCAGCTAGAAGGGGGGGGGGGGGGGGGGGGGGTTGGGGGTGGGGGCACCGGGACTCAATTCACTTTATTAATATCTCCAAACAACCACACGGCACTCAGATGTATAGAAGGAAAAGGCTTTCTCTTTATTAAAACACACTCAGAGCAGCAGCAGCAATAGTGCAAAAAAAAAATAATAAAATAAAATAAAAACATACAAGGGAATGTCATCACAGAGATAAAACAACAAAAAAATAAATAAAATGGTGTGTGTGGTGGACATTTTATATAGTCAGAAGAGAGTTTTCTTTATTCAACACAGGGACAGATATTACATTATCATTTCATCATGGCTTTCTGGCAATATGGCTTTTTTTTCAATCAGCAGATCCACACATTATTTATTCATAGATGCATTTTTAAAAAGGCACAAGATACAGCAGAGCCAATGTGTACACAGTAACACAATCACATATACATGAATATCATATTAGTGTGAGACTGGGAGGGGGGGAGGGGGGAGGGGGAGGGGGAGGGGATTAAACTTTATTCTTATGGAGAATAGGAAATGAGGAGAGGGGGGGTGCATTTATTTCCTCTAACCTGCTCTGTGTTCATTTCTTCTTCAAAGATTTCCATTTGATTTGTCCAGAGACACTTTAACTACTGTGTGTGTGTGTTTGTGTGTGTGTGTGTGTGTGTGTGTGTGTGTGTGTATGTATTTCTGTCTTCATGGGGACACTATGTTTACACAGTCACACTACAAGGACCAAAATTCAGGTCCCCATGGGGGTTAAATATAAAGGTCCCCACTTGTAAAATAGAAATGATGTGGCCCTATAAATATTTTTTTTCCTACCCGGAAGTCCCCATAAAGCATGAGGGAAATGGGTGCAAAGTGAAACATGTCTTTTTGAAGATGTGTTTTAAAAAATAACATGTATTTTTAAGCATTTTTTAAAAATGCATATTTCCATTTTCTATTATTTATTTTATGTTTTGATTATTATGTATTTGATTCATTTTTATGCATTTTCAAATTTTTATAGTTTTTAATATTTTATAAAAAAAAAAAAATCTTTACACTCACGACCCAATGGCTACTTGATTACGAACTTGGTCCTCATGCGAGTGTGTGTGTGTGCGTGTGTGTGCTTGTATTTCTATTTACACAGTCACACCATGAAGAACTCTGACACTATGGGGACAAATTCAGGTCCCCATGAGGGTTAAATATAAAGGTCCCCACTAGTAAAATAGAAATTATGTGGTCCTATAACCCCCCCCCCCAGAAATCCCCATAAGCATGAGGGAAACAGCTGTAAAGTGAAACATGTATTTTTCAAAGGTTTGGAGATGTGTTTACTTTATATAAAAAAAAAGCATTTATTTGTATGCATTTTTTAAAAAATGTATTATCTATTTTATTTATTTTTTAATTTTTAGTCATAATTTTTTGAAAAAATATTATTTTATTTATGTATTTATATTTATTTTATTCATTTATTTATTTTTAAATGATTATTTTTTGTTAAATTCTTTTGCCAAACACAATCTTTTTTTAATTTTCTAATTTTATTATTATTTGTAGTAGTATTTTATTATTAGTTTTATTTTATTCCAAAAACTTGTTTATACTCACTACCCAATGGCTACTTTATCATGAATATGTCCTCATGAGACATGGAAGTGTGTGTGTGCACGAGCGTGTGTGTGTGTGTGCGTGTGTGTGTGTGTGTTGTGTGTGTGTGTGCGCGAGCGTGCGTGTGTGTGTGTGTGTGTGTGTGTGTGTGTGTGGTCTGACAGTATATCTTTGCTTTAAGCCAAGTGTCTCTTTAATGAGGCTTTGCTGCAGAAGGATCTCCCTAGGACTCTTGACGTGCTCTGCATTTCAACCACACGCTCTCCTGCACCACGCCAACCACTAGCACATCCTCTGCCCCCCACCTCCCCACACACACACACACACACACACACACACTCTAACTATACCTTGCGGGCCGGTGTGTGTATATAAGTGTTACTCTGCCTGCATTGATTGGTGGGTTTCCTGAACAGAGTGAGAGCTTGTCAATGGGAGACAACCTTTCTGTTGCAGTATATCTGTCTTTAACCCCCCCCCACACACACACTACTATACCCCCACCTCCTCTTCCTCCTCTTCCTCCTCCTGTCTCTAACCTCATGTTTATGTATCTCACTACACAGAGGTGTTCGTCAACGCTGCCCTTGTTCCCACCGTCTATGAATAATAGAAAAAAACTCTAATCAGAGCTACTGTTACCCCGAACACCCCACCCCCCTCACCCCCCACTCCTACCCCCACAAACGACGCTGTTACGTGCTTCTTTAGGGTGGGAGTGGCTAACGGTGCTACAAACGACAAACTGGTTTATCTTATGAAACCAAAATATATTTGTCCATAAAGTGTTATTCTATTACTGCCTGAAACTGAACATAAAAAATATATGTATATAATATTCACAAAAATACATGGTGTCAGTATATTATAATATAGTTAAAATACATAAGGCATTGTAACTTTCCATATATTGAGACATTTATGTTAATATTTATTTAGTAATAACAATGCATTATGGACACACACACACACACACACACATACAATCCCATATATGGGATTATATTTTTGAATATAATGCATTCTCTTTTCCATATATTTGTATTTCATCAGGGAACAGAAACACTGTCAGATGAGAATTGGCTTTGGTTGAACATTGGAACAAAGACAAAAGCTTTTCTGTTTTACATCATTATCAGTGCTTTTGTAAATGTTATGAATGGAACTCAAACCACACAGTGTATTTGCACTTAGCGCTCTGACAAAGCTAAGCTAACAACGGCCGCTTCCATGAACCAACAGTAAAACTGAAAGTGTTTTCACTAAACCACTATCATCTCAATGTTCAATAATTACACTGATCGACTATTTTTTTTTTAAATAAAGTATCAGAAACATAAAACAATTGGCTTTAGTGCTTTTAGTTCATGTTTTTAATATATATGATGGTGTGTTATTAGGATATATTCCAGTGCACTTAAAAGCCTTTAATAAAAAAAAAAAAAAAACAGAGGACGTATCACATTTAATCTTCATCATGAATATAGATATTTGTGTTTTTTCTACATGTGGTAAATATGGGTCGAGTTTTCCATTCAATGGAAAAGTGAATGTTCTAAACCACAGGTGTCAAACTCCAGTCCTTGAGGGCCGGTGTCCTGCATGTTTTAGATATTTCTTTCTTCCATGTGATTCACTTTAACCCTTTAACTCCTGAGAACTAACAAAATAATTGGTAACATGAGCAAAGTAAAGACACAAATGATAGAAAATCAAAGAAAAATATTACAATAAAAAAAAAAATGTAGAAAAATGAACAAATTGACCAACAAAAACTAATAAATATTTCCAAAATGACAAATGTGGAAAGAAAACTACTATTGAAATTTGGTCCCAGCTATTTTAATTTTAATCTTTAAAAGATGTTTAAATAAAATAAATAAAGAAAAAACTCTTGCTTTTTGGCACCTTGTCCATGCACAAAACTAAAAGGAAAATGGTTTAATTTTTCTGAATATTTAAACTAAATCATCCATTCAGAATGCACCAGCACTGACATTTAAAGAGTTAATAATCAGCTCCTCATCAGACTGATAATGATGCAATGACCTCCAGGTGTAATGGGAGGGAAACATCTAAAACATGCAGGACACCGGCCCTCGTGGACCACACTTTGACACCCCTGGACTAAACAGTCAGTGTATGTAAACTTCTGAACTCTGCTGTTTCCAAACACAGGCTGAAAAAATATTCAGCTTAATTTTTTATTTTTGTAATTGTCTGGATTCTGTTAACGGGTCACATGACCCACACATCTGATGCCAAATCACCATCAACAATAACAGATAAATCAATTCATTGAACTTCTTTTCTCTTCATCCTCATCTCTCTCTCTCTCTCTCTCTCTCTTTTCTTAAAGTCTCTCTGTTTTCTTTCTTAATCTCTCTCTCTCTCTCTCTCTCCCGGTCGATATCAGAGCCAGTATTGAGCGTTGGCTGTGGTCTAAATGAGATTTCTCGGGGGTGGGGGGGGGGTCTGAATGCTCAGTGATGAAGTGCAGGCGTGCGTGGGGCGAGCGAGGCCTTTAAACACCTTTTGATTTAGTTGTTTCTCCAGAACAATAGTTTTCATTAGAGGCTGATAACATTCATTAAGACTCGTTCAGCACAAACACTAATGAGCTCATCTGTTCTCAAACACTTCATTCTCCTTCAACAAACATTGGAGCCACAAACAAACAAACAAACAAACAAACAAACACACACGAGCCTGAAGAGTCACTTCTGATTCTGTTCAATCAACCATAAATATGTTTTCATTCTTTTTATCTCATGATTTTCATTTTTTATCTCATAACTTTGACTTCACTTACTGTGCCTTATATCCCAGTGCGTCTTGTATATGAAAAAAAAAACAACCTAAATCATTCATTGACAGTGGACATAATATTCCAGTGCGCCTTATAATGCAGAAAATACCGTATATTAAGAACATGAACTAAGCAGCTATTTTCTGATTCATCATCTTCATTAAAGTATTTAACACATGTAATGTCTTTGTAAAACATAATGCAGAGCAGTGTTATTATGAGGCTATAACTCACATGAATCGTGGTTTAAATCAAACCCAAAACCTTTTACATGGCGTCTCCATTTAAAAAGTTCTTGGTCATAAATGGCGCCCAAAGCTCCAGCGAAGTGTTCACAAGTGGTCGCCCAATAACACGGGTTCACAATACGCTCTTCTTTGTACAGAATCAGAACGTGCTACTCCACTGCAACTCTTTTATTTAATTTTGCAGATTGTTTGGAGACCTTTCTCATGTGATATTTGCAGTCAGTGGTTGAAGGCCAGAGGGAGACATGAGAGGTTTAAATTAAAAGCAGAAGTTAATTTCCGTGCTTTTGATCCCATGTTTGTACTTGTCGTACATATTCAGGAAACCTTGAGCTTCTTACAAACAGAATCATAAACGGCAAAACTAAAAAAAAAAACACCATAAAAGAACCACTATGAGCACGCTGAAAGGGAATGGGTTTTTATATATATATATATATATATATATATATATATATATATATATATATATATATCACATAGCCACCAAACAGTGAAAATATAAATTTCTTGACAATAACAAATTTTCCCAAAACATATTTTTTAAAGGGAAGGGCACGTCTGATTGTTTGATGCAAATTAATCCTTTTTATAAAGTCCAATAGGTTC
Source organism: Siphamia tubifer (assembly GCA_020466265.1). Lineage (NCBI taxonomy): Eukaryota > Metazoa > Chordata > Actinopteri > Kurtiformes > Apogonidae > Siphamia > Siphamia tubifer. Next base: position 52,190,156 of record CM035787.1, read on the forward strand.
ATTCACTTTAAAATATACTCATTAAATGCTGTTTTTTCTTCATAAATAGCAGGTGTTTGTCTGTTTAATCTTCTAAAAACCACCTTTTACATGAAACTGGTTTCTTTATAAGTCAAAGTTCACAGACCTGGGGTTGGTTTTGTAACAAATATCTGATCTACAAGTGAAACGCATCCACTAAAATATGCCCAAATGTTGAGTGTTTAACCTCCAGAGTAGATTATAATGTGGTTTTAACTGCCTGACAGAGTGGGGGGGGGGTAAGGAGTAAAGTAATGGATGGACTGCGGGGCTGACGCATGAGAGCTGAAGAGATGAGGAACATGGCGCCAACGCCGCCAAGCTCCACGAAGCCTTTCACTCAGCTTAGACTACTGTATTTTCCACACTATAAGGTGCACTGGACTATAAGGTCCATTAAGCAAAGTCAAAGTCATGAGATAAAAAGTGAAAAGTATGAGATAAAAAATCAAAATGATGAGATAAAAGTGAAAATGATGAGAAAAAAACTGTAAATCATGAGAAAAGAAATCAAAACGATGAGATAAAAAGTCAAAGTTCCAGTGGTCTACATCTGTTCTAGTGCTTGTGATGGGATTCAAATATTTATTAAACCTCAATCATGATGAAACTGATAATTTTTTCTCTCATGTCCAGAGGAATGTCCATGGAATCCTGTCTATGATTGAAAACTTCACCCTGAGGACGATAACTAAACTTTGACATCACCCCCCCACCCTGTCAGGACGTTAACTCACCAGTGAACACGACTGAACGCCTCAGCCTCCAGGTCTTAAATTTCCATCAGTTACGTCTCACAGCGGTCGGGGGGGGGGGGGTTGTCCGCCTCTTAAATTACCAGGTGCAGCTTTAACAGACATTTCTAAATACATTTTACTCAAACCTAATTTCCATCACTCCTCAGACATCGACCCCAACTCTCAAGGGTGTCAGAGTTGCTTTTCAATCACAAATAAATTTGGGGTTGACAGACGAACACGAGTTGATAGGTTTGGTTAGAGAAGGTTGAGGGGGGGGGGGGGTTATGAACATGGTGGAAATGTTCTCCTCTTTCTAAAGCAAAAACTGTCATTAAATTATGAAAAGGCTTTGTTTTAACACAAGTGTTTTTTTTTTCCTCATTTCTAGTCTAAATAGACAAAATAAAACTTTCAGGGACCATATTTGAAAATTTTATCTTTGTTTTACAGCAAAAAAAACATAATTAAATTAAAAAAAATACTTTTAAGACACAAACTGGGAAAATATCTTAATCTTACAAAATGTGTTTTTTTTTTTTCATTTCTAGTCAAACTAATTAACCTTAAATTATAATCTGACTTTCAGGGACCATATTTGATCTCCAGTAGACCAGACCAGTAAAATAATAGCATAAAAACATAAATGAAGACGACTTAAAAAAATGTTTCTGCTTTTTTGAGCAAAAAGATCATTCAATTCTGAATATACTTAGTTTTAAGACACACACTAGGAATTTTACAAAGTGTGTTTTTCTCATTTCTCATCAAAATTATCTTAAAACAAAACTTTCAGGGACCATATTTAATCTCCAGTGAACCCTAACCAGTCAAATAACATCATAAAAACATAGAAATGATGCTGTCAGCGTGTTAAATTACCAGGTGCAGCTTTAACAGCCATTTCTAAAATGTCATTTCATCGCTCCTCAGACATCGACCCAAACTCTCGAGGGTGTCAGAAGGGCTTTTCAATTGTGGTTGGCAGGCGAACACCAGTTGAGATAGGATTGGTTGGGGTTTTGGGGTGGGGTGCTGGTAATGAACATGGCGTAGACCTGAGGTTGGCACAGCAGTTGGCGTTCTAATCAGTGCTACACCTTTCATCTCCACATAGGGGAGAATTAGGTATTTAACAGCGGCAGTTTTTTCTCTTCCAATCACACACTTTGGGTCTGAACCGTGGACCTTGTTAAGAAGCTCCATGTGTCCAATCACGGAGGTGGAGGCGTGTTTGTCAGTGTGAACTCCTGCATGTGTGGGATTGATTTTGCTCTTTTAGCCGCTGTACGCACTCTCCAATTTTTTTTTTTTTTTTTTTGCTGCGTCGCTCGTATTGACGTTTGATGTCTGGAGACTGGCACAAATTGCCAATCAGGTGAGGTTGGCATGGACGCACGGGTGTCCCACACTGGGATCCAAACTCCAATTGGCCCCATCCCTCATCCCTCTCTCTCTCTCTCTCTCTCTCTTTCCTTCACCGAAGCTGTTTTAACTTGACCCTGACAGGTGCTCCTGACAAAACCCATTACAGTCTCAATTACACTATATATCTTCCCTCCTCCTCCTCTTCTTCATTTTTTAAAAATTTCTTCTCCCATTCTAGATGCTTCTGGGACTGAACCGGAGCTCTAAGCGCTTGGCATCGCCGCTTCCCTCATGACTATATCACTGACTCTATCAGCGTTTTCCATCTCAGTTGGTCTAATTAGCCTGGGTGGGACCATCGCTTTCCTCTTCATTAGAACAGAACAGATGTGGGGGGGGGGTGTGGGGGGGTGAGGAGTAAAGTAATAGAGGGACCGTGAGGCTGACGCATGAGAGCTGAAGAGATGAGGAACATGGCGCCAACGCCGCCGGGCTCCACGAGGCCTTTCCTATTGGCTCACCTTAGACTACCGTATTCTATAAGATGAATTATAGTTAAATTAATAATATAATTTAGTTATTTGTATTTATTTTATTTTTATATATAGATATTTATATTTTATCCTGACTGTTGAATGTGATATTTCTATTTTTTTTATACTTTTTTGCACAGTGTGGGGAGTCGATCCCAATTTCGTTGTGCTCAAGTACCATGTACGAAGGCTCAATGACAATAAAGTTGAATTGAATTAAGATAAGATCAAATCATGAGATAAAAAGCCAAAATGAGAAGACAAAGAAGCCAAAATTATGAAATAAAAAGTCAGTCATGAGATAAAAAGTTAAAATTATGAAATAAAAAGTTAAAATTATGAAATAAAAAGTTAAAATTATGAAATAAAAAGTTACAATTATCAGATAAAAACACAAAATTCCAAGTCACTGAACACAACCAGAATTAATCCATATATAAGGCGTACTGTGCCTTTGGAGAAAATGAGTCTTTTAAGTGTCACCTGGAATATCTGGTGGGAGGGGAAAGAAAAGTTTCTGATCCAAATATCTGATGACACTTAAGTTAAAATAAAACTTTCAGGAACCATATTTGATCAACAGTGTTCAGGTGTTCAGACCAATAAAATAATAGTATAAAACATATATAAATGATGATGACATTTCTCTTCGTTTTAGAGCAAAAAGGCTTATTAAATTATGAAAATGTTAACTTTTAAGACACACACTGGAAAATGTATTAATCTTTCTTGTCCAAATAGACTAAAAATCAGACTTTCAGGGACCAGATTTGATCTCCAGTGAACCAGACCAGTAAAATAATGATATAAAAATATAGACATGATGACGACTTGAAAATGTTCTCTTCATTTTAGAGCAACAAAAGCTCATTAAATTATGAAAAGTTATTTTTGAGATGTACACTGGGAAAAATAATCTAAATTTTACGCATTTTCTCATTTCTAGTCAAAATATCTCATCACACCTAATTTAAAATAAAACTTTCAGGGGCCAGATTTGATCTCCAGTGTTCAGACCAGTAAAATTATAGCATAAAAAATATCTCAAAATGTCTCATCGCACTTAAAATTAGACAGAATCACCTAAAGAGGAACTTTTCAATTAGATGTAAGAACTGATTTATAGACGTTAGATCTGGAAAATCTGATGTATTGTGCATCTAATTTTTAAAAAATATTATTTATTATCAGTTTTACTTGTTATATTGGCAGATTTTCTTTGCTTAATTCAAGCAAAAATGTATTGTATAAACTTTTTTTAAATTGATATATTTTGCTTAATTTAAGAAACAGTATTTTGTATTCACCTTTTAATTTTAGAGGGGTATTTATTTTTTCCAGTGCATGGGTCATGAAGCTCCTGCCTTGTACTTTATATGATACACTGGGCCTAAACTGCCCTCGTACCATTTTGTCCACAAAAAAAGGGAAATGTTCAGACTTTTCCAACAGTTCATCCTCCACAAAAGTTTAAAGCTGTTGGAAAATAAACCTAATAAATGGTTCAATTTAGTGTCAGACATTTTAGACGCTCTCAGTAAAAGCAGCTGAAACGGCCTCGTTCACTGGACTTTACCGCCTGATAAACACCCACAGCTCACAGGACTTTGCTATTTTTTACTTTTACATTCAAAGTTTGAGTCCAAAAAAACAACATCTGTGTCATTCAGTGATTGGAAAAAAGTTTTTCCCAAGTCGTACATTTGTGAAAAACTGCAAAAACAATCATTCTGAAGTCATTAGGCCTGTTTACATGAGTTTTTATTTCTGTTTAATTCAGAATAAAGGTTTATTCTGCTTTAGATGAACCATGTAAACATGTAATTCCAGTTGAAAATGATAATTAAACTGAATTCTGAATAAAGTCACTGTTTTATTCTGACATGTAAAGAGTTAATTCCACTGGAACATTATTCATGTTATTTATGGTATTCAGTTTTGTGGTTATGGGCAGGAAATTTAGGAAAAATGTGAAATGAAAAAAAAAAATAAGTTAAGATAGAAAGACATGATTTGGTAAATTAAAAAACAAAATCATATATATGAGGTTTAAACCCCACACATAATTATAGAGATAAACTGAAAAATTATAAGATGAAAAGGCATAAATGTGATACGAAATGCACAATTATGAAAAAAAAGAGCTGAAATTATGAGATAAAATAGCACCACTGAGATAATTATTATTATTATTATTATATAATTCTAATATATAAAGTCAGTTTCTCGTCCACTGATTTACCCTCTGAAGTGACTGAATGTTCTACTGTCACATCTGCTTAGTTTGAAAAGTAATGAGTCTATTCTGAGAATGAAGAGTATAAAGTATATATATTTATATAAATGTAAAGAGTATAAAGTACATATATTTATATAAATATAAAGAGTATAAAGTATATATATTTATATAAATGTAAAGAGTATAAAGTACATATATTTATATAAATGTAAAGAGTATGAAGTACATATATTTATATAAATGTAAAGAGTATAAAGTACATATATTTATATAAATGTAAAGAGTATAAAGTACAAATATTTATATAAATGTAAAGAGTATAAAGTACATATATTTATATAAATGTAAAGAGTATAAAGTACATATATTTATATAAATGTAAAGAGTATAAAGTACATATATTTATATAAATGTAAAGAGTATAAAGTATATATATTTATATAAATGTAAAGAGTATAAAGTATATATATAAATATAAGGAGTATAAAGTATATACAGTATACTATCTTGGGTTTCTGCATTTATTAAACTGGTCAAAAAAGTAAACAGGTGCTTCTATGAAACTGGGTACATTATAATTAAATAATAATTAATGATACAATAATAATGAGAGCAATATATTTTTATAAATAAATAAAATATTTCATGCCTCAGTGATGAAATGCAATAAAGTCTTTTATAATGAGACAATTCTGAGAAGCAGAGGAGGAAAAAACCAGGGTACATTTTAGTACCTGGCACTTGACACTTTTTTCCCGACCCAATCATAAAACAGAAATTCAAACTTATTTCCCCTCAGGATGTACCTAATCATTTCCTCAGATAAATGCCTAAAAATGATCCTCTTCCTCTAAACCATCTGAAAATCAGTGCATTTTTAATAAAAAAAAATATTGGGGCCAAAAATTGGGACAAGAAAAACGATGGGTCAGTAAATGTTATGTGGACCACAGAACTTAAAACAGTCTTAAACTAGAAAAGCACTCTGAGACCACAGACCTCCGCCAAGGTAGTGATCATGTTTCCTTTACCTCCAACGAACTAGCGGACAATGTGCTAGCGCATGTAATGACTTATGTGATGCTAATTCTACACTTTTACACCAAATCTAAGAGTAATAGTTAAACATTTTGGGGAATTCCCCTTATTTGTCTTGGTCTTGGAAGTTAAATCGATCCTTCCCTAATGTCTGCGCTTTGAAGACATGAGAGCACGAAGACGGGAGGCAATTATGCTAGCTTCATAATACCATAAGACTGAAGGCCGGAGGACACGGCTGGGCAGGCTCAGCGGAAAGTTCGGAGGATTAAACAGATTAGACTCAACGTGTTAATTAGCCTGTTTCTGAGGTGGTAGACGTACTTTTGAACTTTGGACGGAGCTTCGCCTGTTGTAGCCTTTCCCTATTTCTTGCTAATCGCTTCCCACCTTTAGCTTGGTGATTAGCATATGGCCGTTAGAAGCAGTCTGGGTTGATTTTTTTCTTTTTTTTTTTGTGTGTGTGTGTGTGTGTGTCTGAATTGTGGGGAGGAAGTGAGCAGGAGTGTTTGCCCAAATGCTGAACTCTACTTTTGAACTGGGAGCGGATTCTTTCCCTAGATCCACAAGTTAAGCCAAGACCATTACAGTCCGCTCCCTACCGAGATCATTCATCGGATGAATTTATGTATGTGCTCATTATACCGCCAAGAGCCCCGGACAGAATGGCATATATTAATATTCTAATGTTATCTAACCCTGCTTTCTATTTCAGTCTTTTTTTCTCTCCCATTACACATTCACTTCTCCCTCTTTTTCTTTTCTGCTTCTTCTTCGTCTTTCCAGTTGTTTTTTTTTTTTTTACCGTCTTTTCTCACCAATCCTCTTTTCCCCGTGTCCTTGTACCCATCACCCCCTCCCCTCTCTCTCTCTCTCTCTCTCTCTCTCCATCTCCTGCAGGTGTGTGGAAGGGAGGGGGGGTGGTGGTGAGGTGTTGGAGGAGATGAAAGGGAAAAGGGGGGAGAGATATAGAGCGAGTGATGAATCTCCACCGCCGTCTGTAACACTCTCCGCTTCGTCGACTCTTCCCTCGTTTCTGACCCAAATCTAATGCGACAGGACTCGTTTTCGTGGCCCCCACCCACCCACACACATTATAGACGTGCACACCTCCTCCCGCCTTCTCCCACTCCCCCCACCCACCCACCCACCCCCGATATTGCCTAGTCGTGCACCACCCCTCTATTTTTAGCTGTTTGTCCTTGAGTTACAATCCCTGAAAATTGCCATGATCCATAAAGGACTGCGGTTTGTGACGCTTGAGGGAAAACACACACAACCACACACATTTACGGGGAGCTGACACCACCACCATCATCATCATCATCAGCTGCTGCTCCCCCAGTGCTGCCCCCCCCCAAAAAAAACACCTAACGACTTCCAAGCAAGTGTGTGTGAGCAAGCAACAAATCGTTAGCAATTTGGAGGTTTTTGGCCATTACTGGAGTGAGTATTCCTCTCATTAAAGAGGTGAAATGGAGGGAGTGTTAAACGAGTGTAACACCAACAGATCAGGCTGTTCTTTTCTCTGCCCCCCCCTCCAACATCCCCACCACATACACATCGCCACCACCACCCCCCTTCGCCTCAGAAAGTTATCCACTGTAGCCAATTAGCATGACTGCTCTGTCTAGCATTAGCCTCCCCCCCCCCGCCTTGTCCATATCCAACTCTCGCTCTCATTACCGTCGTCTTCTTCTTCCTCCCTATCCCTCCACCGACCCCTCCTCTCATTCTCTCTCATTCTCATTAGAGCTGCATCGTAACACACTGAATCATAATAGGTGCTCTACACTGTGAAATGGCTTTAGCTTTGTCTCATTTCGCTGCTTGTTGTGGGTTAATGAGTAAACAGACAATCTATTCGGTGCAGGCACACACACACATCAACAGACACAATCAGAGCCGTCCATTAATCTGTCCTAAAGCAGCTTTTTTGGCCGCCTGAAGAAATCTGTGATATTCGGGAGTCACTGGGAGAAAAAAAAAATAGCGGGGGTCTAGTTAGCTAATCTACAGGAGCTGCCATGCAAGAAGTACAATACACTGATAATAAACAGATGAACCCGATTGGGAAGGGGATTGGACAGGTGAGGAAGACGAGGAGGAAGAAGAAGAAGGCCCCCAGACGGTACGAGGTTGAGAGGATGGATGGGAAGGGACGTGGCGATGGGGCGGAGACGGCGGCAGCGAGGCATATTCTAAGCCCTGAATGTAAATATGCGTGAGGGGATTATCACAGAGTGCCAGGCGGCGCTTTTGGAGCTTTGTTTCCGTGACACCGTGACGTTGGCTTTGTTTCCGTGACAGCAGACGTGTGTGTCTGCGCCATTGTGTTGTGTTTGTGTGTTTCAGAGGAAAAAAAAAAAGAGCGAGTGTGTGACATCCAGGCATCTGTTTCCTGCTGGAAAAGGTTAATTACATCTCCACTGCCTGACTGGACGTGCCATGCATAATCACACACACTAATGAGTCCTATATATATGTGTGTGTGTGTGTGTGTGTGTGTCTTTGTGTGCATTTTGAAAAGCCAGTTCTATAGTAGTTGAATAGATATCTTAAACCACTTGTTTCAGCTTTTCTGACTCTATTGTTGCGGCCGAGAAGAACCCAGTCGTCCACTCAAACAGGTGACAGCTGTGAAGCACACGCTGCGCTGGCATTTACCAACACACTCCAAAACCAGGGCTCTCAAACTCATTTCAGTTTAGGGGCCACAATCCATACGTTTACATGGGCTGTGTCTGAAACTACTCCCTAACCCACTATCGGTGCTTTCCCACTGTAGGAACCTTTTGTAGTTCCTAGAACCTTTTTCATTTCTACTTGCAGGCAGGGTCTTTTTTTTTAGTTCTCCAGGAACTATATTACGTAGGTGTTTGGTGATTGGTAGAGCTCAGACCACACCTATTTTCTCATCTTGCAGTACCGCTGTATTTAAAACCATTTGTGTAGCATCAGCTGTGTGCTGGAAAAAAAATACAGAGAAAGTAATAAATAAACAGACCAACGTCACGCTTTTGCTTTTGGGTTAATGCTATGAAATGAACTACATGGTAGTATTACCTGCCGCTGGATTCTTCATCTCCTAACTCTCAATGTAAACATTGTTGACATTAGACGCTGTATTTGACCATAATTAACATTCCTGTGATATAGAACATAAACACTGTGACCTCCTCATTCTCATCCAATATTAACAGCTGCCTAATTTTAATTTAATAGCATTCGAATTATATTCAAATGGAAGTCAGTCCTACTATATAGTTCTAAGATCTATTTAGTTCCTACGTACATAAATGTCCCTTTTTTTCACTGGCATGGATAGGGTTCCACTGACATTGAGAGCGTACAGGGTCCAGAATTTGGTGCTACGCCCCTGACACTGCTATAAACGCTCCCTCTGCTGGGGCCATTAATTGATGGCTGTGCATCAGTGTGTTTGTAATTATTCGTCTGTCTATTAATGAGACAGAGATGCATCAGAAGGAGGGACTTGTACCAAAACCCTGTTGCTCATTCTGACCCCTGACTCCTATCTTCACACTCCAGCTAAGCTGCTGATTGGACAGCTGCTCGACTTTAGATCGAGCCCAGCTCAGCGTGAAAGCTGAGATGGGCTCCGGCCCTCCATGGGTGACTTTGGAAATTACTGCACACTTTTCCCAGTCGGCTGAAGTTTTCGCTAAGTTGATCTGACATAAGCAGGTAGGTGAGGAGGTGCAGAGCTCAGGAGCTTTAGTTCCAATTCAGTCTCCGTGGAACTGCGATTAAGGAGGAGAAGGGGAGAGTAGGGGCGTCGCTGAGAGGTGTGACTGAGAGAAATAATGGATTTCTTGAGCCTGGCGCCTCTTCACACCTTACACTACACCAGCTATGACAAGAAATAAATCGAACAGATATGAAGGGTGTTTTTTTCCCCCTCTTCTTTCTTTCTTCTTCTTTTGCTAGCACATCAGGAGAAGCGAAGTTTTCAGCTGCCAAGGGAAACGTGGCATGCAGCAGGGATGGGGATGAGCTAAGAGTTCATCTTTTATTTCCATCAGTCTGATTTATCTTGAGTAATATGGCTCAAAAAAAGCATAGTAGTCATCAAGTTCAGGCAGTTAGAAAGTAGAAAATCAGTAAGACCTGAAGGTTTGGTGAGATAAATTCTTGTTTTAAGGGTGTGAATTAACCACTAACAGATAAAAGAAGACAAAAAAAACCAGTAAAACAGACTCAAAAATGCCCACTATAATATTTCTTTTCAATAACCCATGTAATTTTTTTTTTGCCCCCACATCCCAGATGAGCCCCCCCCAAAAATGTACCGGATTGTCTGTTCTAAGCAGCAGCAGTAGTAGTAGTACATTGGATGATGGGGAAATGTGGCATGCAGCAGGGAATGGGGATTTTATCTTTTATTTCCAGCAGTCTGATTTGTCTTGAGTAATATGGCTCATGTTCAGGCAGTTAGAAAGTTGAAAATGAGTAAGACCTGAAGGTTTGGTGAGATAAATTCTTGTTTTCAGGGTGTCAATTAACCACCAACAGATAAAATAGAACAAAAAAACAGTAAAATTTGACTCAAAAATACCCAATTCTATATATTTTTTTCAACAACAGCCCATGCAAAAATTGTTTTCACATCCCGGGTGAGCCCCCCAAAAAAGCACCAACTCATCTGTTCTGAGCAGCAGTAGTAGCAGTAGCAGCAGTAGTAGTAGTAGTAGTAGTAGTAGTAGTAGTAGTACATTGGACGATAAAAGTTCACATAAACCTGACGACAGTGTCACACCTCTGTCTCCTGACCCCTCCACTGTTCTACCTCCTCACCCTCCTCTTCCTCCCACTGCTCCTTCTTCTTCTTTCTCCGTCTGCGGCAGAAGCCGTTGAAGCCACAGAAGCAGGCGCAGGTGAAGGGCATGGCCTATCTGATGCTCCGTATCCACGGAAACCTGCAGAGATGGAGACACCAAAGAACAGAGGGAAGAGAACTGTTAAACTTTTTCTTTTTTTTTTTCCTCTTTTCCTTTTATCTGGAAATCTGCCAAAGCGTGAGGAGTTTTCTCCCAAGAAATCTTTTGAACAGGCAGGATATCTGAAATCAAAAAAGAAGAAAGGGCTTCCCAGCCTTTTAAGCAAAGTGACTAAAGTGAGTTTTCTGATGAGAACTTTTAACTTTGGTGAAGTTGAAGATGAAGCGTTTTCTCTTCACACTTTTCAACTTTGTCGAGAAGTTGAAGCATGTCGTGTCGAATGAGTGATAGCTGCCGTTTCATGCGCTGCGGTAGATTATTTCTGCAAATGTGCTCTCAGGATAATATGAGATTCATCTTTACCATCGATCTTAATCCTCTAATTCAGGGGTGTCCAAACTTTTTTTTTTTTTTTTTTTTTTTTTTATAGAAAGGGCCAGATCTGATCATGTGCAGATTACCGGGGACCAGTGAACCATCTGACATTTTTTAAACAGTAAAAATTACATGTAAATGCACTGTTCTATCATAGTTTTATCTTCATTGTTACAATAAAATAGCAATGGAGCCAAATCTAAGCCACTCAGGTGTGAACAAATGAAACAAAAAAATATTTTTTTCCTTTCTTTTCCCTCTGGAATCAGTAACACAGAACAAACTGTGGAGGATCTTCGGGTGGCCGATGAGGGCAAAGGCACCGCATCGACAAAATGCTGAAAACGCAAGAAAGATGCACAACCAAAAACACAAACACATAAAACAAATGCAACAGAAGTGAAGCTGCAAGAGAAAGATACTGCAGTAACAGAAACGAAACTGAAGCAAAAAACGTACAAACTAACAAGTGCGAAAGAAAAATGCTGCGAATACCAAAACACGGAAACTCCCAAAACAACTGCAAGAGAGAAATGCTGCAAATTCACTCCACAACAAAATGGAACGATGTAAAGTGGACCTGGCAGCCTTTAAACCTGAGTCTGGAGTTTAAACAAAAGGACAGAATATTCCCAGACCACCTTTAACATGTTTTTTTTTTCAGTGATCACGAGTCCAAACTAATGAAGTGGAGTCGTATTCCACTTCACTGTAAAACGCCCCGAGGTGCAAATAGTAAACCCGGCATCTGAAACGTTCTGCTTGAACACACTCCAAACAGCGCTGCGGTGGCTTTTTTTTGGTCTCATTCTGTGGACTGAAACCACGGTTCCATGGTGGCTTTTGTCAGACCATTTGTTCCAGATCATTCACCTACACTCCTTCGCACATGTTCCCTTTCTACCTTCTAATAAAAGCATGAAAATACTGAAAATGGAAAAATGTCCACTCTGCTGAAGCTGGAGTCCGACCAGATTCACCAAGCTGTGTCCCATATCCCACCCTAGGGTGCCGCCAGTCATCTGGGCCCCATGACGGCACTAAATGCTTTGGGATCTTTAGGAAATTCACTATGGGCTTGTTTACATGAGTTTTTATTGTCCACCGTCATCCTGGCGGGTACATAGAAATGCTGTTTGTCCGTCCAGGAACACTGTACTGTCAATAACTTTGATGGAGGATCACCAAATTCCCACCGCACATGCCTCTCATAAAGGCCTATTGGTTATAACTCAAGAACGGAGGGTCACAGAACTTTCAGATTGATGTGGAATAAAGATTTCTACAATTCTCATAATTGGTCTTATCACCTACGACCAATAGTTTTTGAAACCTCTGGAGGTCAAAGGTGACATTAAATGCTTATAAATTTAAATACTGAAAAAACAAAGGAATTGTTGATTGATTTTAGGAAAAATCATTCCATTCAAACCTCAGTTTATATAGGAGGTTCTCCTGTAGAACTAGTACAGAACACTAAATTCCTGGGAGTGAATGTGGCAAATGATGTCACCTGGTCTCTGCACACCTCCCATCGCCATGAAGGCTCATCAGCGCTTGATCTTCCTGAGGTTGAGAAGAGCCCACCTCAGCACAGCAGTCCTCACCGCTCTCTACAGAGGTACCATAGAGAGTGTTGTAACGATCAGCAGCTCTCAGTGGCAGGACAGTTGTACTGTTACCGATTGGATGCTACTGAGGAGGGTGGTGAGGGCTGCCACTAAGGGACTTACTGAAAAATACTGCCTGGCCAAAGCACTGCGGATCACAAAAGACCCCTCCCACCCCGCCTGTGGACTGTTTCCCTCCTGCCCTCAGGCAGAAGGTATCACAGCCTCAGGTGTAAAAGTACCAGTTTTTAGAACAGCTTTTTTCCTTCCACCATCCGTCTGTTAAGAAACATCGTAAATAAAAATGTTCAATAAGTTCTTTATTTTAATTATTCCTCACTGATATTTTAAAACTAATTTTTATTTTAAACTGTTTTTAAATGTTACCCGTCCATCCTTGTTTCGTTCTGCAGTCTCTTTGATGTAAGTTTGGTGAATGACAAATTTAAGTTCACTTGTGTAACACTGTGTCAAACATAGACTGTGATAGAAACTGACCTTGACTGGGTCATTACATGTCACTGATCACCATGAACCATAAACATTAAGCTGATGATTATTTAGCAGCTGAAATATTTTAATCACAGGCGTCGTCTTCAAATGGAGGATCAGCGACGGGTGACTAATTTATTTTTGATGGTTTGACCAACGAGCACATCAAAAGCAAATAAGGATGGATTTCGTAACTGAAACAGTGAATAATGATGGAAACTGGATATGAAAAGAACAATGAGAAGTACAGAAAAATAACTATCATTCATGTCAAATATCAATCATTTCTTGGATTGTCTTATTTTACAACTGAAGACACTAAATTATTTTAGACTCAGACAATTTATGAACATTCCAGCAAAGACTATTTTTCACAAACACTTTTAAGCAAGAGGTGAGAATAGGCATCCTGTGAAGACTTGACACATGTTCTTTGTCATTTGTGTAACAGTGGACAGAAGGTCTTCAATACAACAGAAGCCTTTTGTTCCTGTTTAATCCAGAATAAAAGTTAATTCCTCTTTCAGATGAACCATGTAAAAACTTAATTTCCAGTTGAAAAATAATTCCCAATTAAACTTAATTCTGAATAGTCACTGATATTATTCCGATCTTAATTCCAAATTCGATAATTCCTCTGACATGTAAACAGTTAATTCCTCTTTTAATATTATTCCTGTCGTTCTGCACATGCTCCTGGTCTGGTCATTGATGAACATATTGTATTTTAATTTTTAATCAATGTGAAGCACTTTGGGCTACAGTGTTTGTTTGAAAGCTGCTCTTCAAATAAAATGTATTATTATTATTATTCTTCCACCTTCGGCATTAGTTTGATTCCCATGTTGATAGTTTAAACGAATGCAAAACAGGAAGTGGACGCCATTGTTTCCTTCCAGAAGACGTCCAAACATGAAGTGGCCATTCTGTCAAATCTTTTACCTTTATTTGGAATGAACATTTCCGTGGAAACATGAAGGAAATTGCTTTAATTCTGAATTATTTTTGGTTGTAGTCCAAAGGAATATTGGTGTCAGATCTACCAGAGCGACTTCCAAACATTGTCTGCACATTATGATCCATTCATAGTGGAATATTTACTAATCCATTATATGTATGTACATAAAGCAGCATATATGTGGAATAACACACCACATATACAGTATTTTTCAGACTATAAAGCACACTTTAAAGACAACCGTGTACCTTATATATGGATTATTTGTCACTGAGCTCTGCGAGTTGAAATTTTGCGTTTTTATCTCATGATTTGGGACTTTTTATCTTTTATCTTTTGTGCCTCACAGTCCAAAAAACCACTGACAGTTGAATGAATGGTTTTGCAGTTTACACTGTAGAGTAGTGTCAGGTACTGAAGAATAAAAGTGTACCTGACGTCCACCGTCATAACACCTGGTGTGTCGTCCACTGCAGGGACATGTTTCAGTCTTTAGTCGTCTACAGACTGTCAGCTTTATTTCTGGGACCCTCAACAACAACCCAAATGGTTTCCAGCTGGCTTTTCTGTGCTCCTTTCACATATGTGCTGGTAAATGTGCAGGACATTATGACTGTGAGGAGCTGTAGGTGTGAACCCAACTGTCTGAATCTAATGACACCACATTAAACACACTTTAACACACCAGTTACCGGGACCAAAGACACTGTAATGTCCAACTGTCCATGTGTTAATGGAGCAGGTTAGAGAAAGTGTGTGGGTGTGTGTACACGTGTATTCCTGTCTTTATGGGGACATTATATGTACACAGTCACACCATTGGGACTTCTGACACTATGGAGACCAAAATTCAGGTCCCCACAAGGGTTAAATAGAAATAAATGTCCCCACTAGTAAAATAGAAATGATGTGGCTCTATAAATACTTTTTTTTTTTTCCCAGAAGTTGTCATAAAGCATGAGGGAAACAGGTGCAAAGCAAACCATGCCCCAGTTCCATACCTCTATACCCACTTTCGGTACCCAACCCCAAGTGCTTTTTGGGATTTTTTGGGGAATATCTTTTGGATAATTAAACATGTACTGGATCAAACTGACCCAGAAACACCACTGCTGTTCCTGACAAATGAACAGAACAGGAGGTTAAAGAGGAGTTCACTATCGACTGTCGACCATCAAACCCTTAAACCTCTTTTTTACTTTACCTTCATATATGCACTTGAGTCCCCCCCCCCCACACACACACACAGTAGTAGTCTTAAGGCTCACTAAACTCCCAACGTTAACATTTTTTGCTGCCGCGTACACAGCCAATCACAAACGAGCACTGAGATTAGGAGGCGCGAGGTGAAACTGAGAGCTTCATTAAATACCAGCCTGAGTCAGCAGCACCACAAGCTGTGTGTGTGTGTGTGTGTGTGTGTGTGTGTGTGTGTGTCAGGAGGGGGAAAGTAATTTGGTGACAAACACACCATCACTGCTTGTATTCCTATCTTTATGGGGACATTGATAGGTTTACAAAGTCAAACCATGGGGACCAAAATTCAGGTCCCCACAAGGGTTGACTATAAATGTAGGTCCCCACTAGTAAAATATCAACTTGTGTGAAGTATGTAAATTTATATAAATGATGTGGCTCTGTAAGTACAGTAATTAGTTTTGTTTTCCCCTTAAGTCCCCATAAGGCACAGGGAAAACGGGTGCAAAGTGAAACATGTAATTTTCAAAAGTTTGAAGCGGTTTACTTTATTATTTTTGATGACGTTTTTGTTTTTCAAATTTTATTTTGTATATATATATATTTTTTTTTTTCCACACACAGGATGTCCCCCTAAGTCTCTCTACATATGAGACATAATATATTCCATACATATATGGTTCTAATATGTATGACATCCTGTATGTATGTATTGACTTTTCTGTTTCATTAATATTAATCAACTATTTTATTTTTTTTTTTACAAATGGACATAAGTATTGTTATTAATGCTACTAAAGTGTTTTGTATTAGCAGTACTAGTAACAACTTGGGGAAGTCTCGTCTCGTCATCTGAACCCACTTTATCCTCACTAGGGTCACAGGGGTCACTGGGGCCTAATCCAGCTCCTGCAGGTGAAGGCAGGGTCAGAGGTCACCCTGTATGAGTCTCCAATTCATCTCAGGGCTGAACATATATATAGACAAACACTGTCACATTAAAAACCTATGGGTGATTTAGATTAACCAGTTAACTAGTTAACCTATCAGTGCATGTGTTTGGATGGTGGGAGGAGCCAGAGTACCTGGAGAAAACCCACACAGACACGAGGAGAACATGTAAACTCCACACAGAAAGGTCTGGTGTGGGAATAGAACCAACAACCTTCTGTCTGTGAGGCACCAGTGTTAACTACTGCACCACCAGTGTTAACCACTGCACCACCAGTGTTAACTACTGCACCACCAGTGTTAACTACTGCAGCACCATGATGCCCAACTTAGAGAAGTAAATTTATAAAAAAACTAGTAGAAGAGAAGGGGTGGGATAAGACTTTTTCTCACTCCTTTTAGAACATGTTATTACTGCTGTTTCTGTTTTGTTCAAAATAAACTATGTGGGTTTTTATTTATTGTGGAAAACAAAAAGAAGCTATGTTTCCACTCACGACCAAATGGCTACTTTACCTACAAGGAATGATTATAAACTTGGTCCTCATTAGACACCTGTGTGTGTTTTGGGGATGGATGTGTTCATATGGGGGTAATTATCAGAGCTGGACTGTGGTTGTGGCCCAGAGCAGAACCCAGAGCGCCTCAGGCCATGCAGTGTGTGTGTGTGTGTGTTATTAAAGCTCCTCTGTCGTTGTTATCCATGTCTGCAGATGTCCCCACTCTGTAGATGTCCCCACTCTGTACCCAATGGCTTTAGACCCTATGTGACATGACAGAGAAAATCACATAGGAATAGAAAGCCATAAAACACAGCAGCGAGCCAGTCCCACTGAGCACCAGGAACCATGTGAGTGTGTGTGTGTGTGTGTGTGTGTAACTGTATAATAATAATAATAATAATAATAATGATGGAGCGTAGTTTTCCGGCAATGTTATTGGATGTCCCACTTTACCAACTGAGCCTCTTTCTAAAGCCAAAATTATGAAACAAAAAGTCATAATTATGAGATAAAACAAAAAAAATGTTAAATAAAACGTCAAAATCATAAGATAAAAAGACACAATTATTAGATACAAAGGCAAAATTCCCAGTCACTAAGCACAACCAGATTGAATCCATATATAAGGTGCTCTGGATCATAAAATACACTGTGATTTTTGACAAAATTAAAGTATTGTAAGTGTGCCTTATAGTCCTGAAAATACGGTATATAAATGAATAAATAAAATAAATAATTGCAGGACCTGTCATGTGACTATTGCGACGCTCAAACAATATATTGCACATGTCTAGTTTACACGGTTCATCTAAAGGAGGAATTAACCTTTATTCTGAATTAAACAGGAAAAGAACCTCAGGCCCAGTGTGTTGTTTGGGTGGTGTGTAATTACTGGAGCTTCTTTTGGGTGGTGTGTAATTACTGGAGCTTGTTTCACAGGCGAGTGCAGAGACAAGACGGATGAAAACACAGCCTGCAGACCCTCTGAATTATTAACTGGCTGAAAATGGATGAGTCAACTTTTAACAGAGTGAGACAGAGGCCAACACACCATCCCATAATACACACTGAAGACTCCACACAGGAATCCACTCTCACACACTATCGCTGTTCTTTAATCAATTATTTACTGTTTCATCAAACTGTTAATTATTCCAATATAACACACGCACATCATGGAGACGCTCAACAGCTAAAATATAGATTAGAAGAGACTTAATTTACTGTACGGTTTTACTGTATGACCTGACATTTCAGACCAATAACACTGTGACATTTGAGACTTTTTTTAACAGAAAAAAAAAGACTCATTAAAACTTGGTTAAAAGTTCTTGCACTAATGTAAACTTTGCTTCAACATTTAAAGATTAAACATTTAAAAATGAGGGTCAGCACTGTGTGACGAGATCTGTGAGATGAGATCAGTGTGACGAGATCTGTGTGACGAGATCTGTGTGATGACATCTGTGAGATCTGTGTGACGAGATCTGTGAGATCTGTGTGACGAGATCTGTGAGATGAGATCTGTGTGACGAGATCTGTGAGATGAGATATGTGTGACGAGATCTGTGTGACGAGATCTGTGTGACGAGATCTGTGTGACAAAATCTGTGAGATCTGTGTGATGAGATCTGTGTGACGAAATCTGAGATCTGTGTGACGAGATCTGTGAGATGACATCTGTGTGACGAGATCTGTGTGACGAGATCTGTGTGACAAAATCTGTGAGATCTGTGTGAAGAGATCTGTGTAACGAGATTTTGTGAGATCTGTGTGATGAGATCAGTGTGACGAGATCTGTGAGATGAGATCTGTGTGACGAAATCTGTGAGATCTGTGTGACGAAATCTGTGTGACGAGATCTTTGTGACAAGATCTGTGAGATGAGATCTGTGTGACGAAATCTGTGAGATCTGTGTGACAAGATCTGTGTGACGAAATCTGTGTCAAGAAGTGCAACATTTTCATGGATTCCCTCCAGACTATAATACACTGTGTTCAAACTTAACATCAAACAGAATCACCTGAAGAGGAACTTTTCATTCAGATACAAGAAGTGATTTGTAGACAATAGATCTGGAAATAATCTGTTCATGGGTTTTTGTTTTGTATTATGAAATAAATGTCCGTCCATCATTAAAGCAGTGGTTCAGTCACAGCAGTTTTTATAACTTTAGCCTCAAATACGTTATATTTGTCAAAATGATTTAATTGAAAGTTTATTGATAAAATCCCAGTAAAATGTCTCCTGAACACTTCTAACTATGAGTGTTTGTTAAATTCCTAGCGTAACTTCTTCAAATCATGTCTTTTAGGAAGAACAACAACTGACTCTGACAGTAATTAAAAACTAAAACTAAGAAAAATCGACTCCAAACACGACTTTCCTTGGCGCTAGCGTTAGGTATTTCCTCGTCATGTTTGGTACCGTTGGAAAGATGGGGATTCCCTCTAGACAACCCTTAAATAGAAATCTACAGAATTATAGATTTGAACCAATGGGAGGCCTCAGAACAAAGCCTTCTGCACTAAACTAAAGCCCTTGTTGCTATGGCGATGTTGAAAAACAGCCTCTGATTGGTTGGATTAGTGTCACACAAACATTTTTAATAAACTTTAAGATAAATATAAAATATGAATTTATGAAATTTGACCCAAGTGACTGGTTTTGTGCTGGAGGGTCAACATATATGTCGCATCATCAAAGAAAATCTATCTACACCTGCGAAATTTGTACAAATAGTAAAAAAAAATAATTTAAATGTGATTAGAGTAATAGGTTTGAATTATTTAACTGCACATATATTTATGTATTTGGTTTGAATTTTTCGGCTGTTTCTAGTTTTTCACTGTTGAATTTTTAGTGAAAATATTCTTATCCAGTCAATGGAGGGAGACCAGGTTTTTAAAAACATTTTTATATCAGGTCTTAATTTGGCACAGTTTCCACATTTCAAACGTGTCATTTTGTGAATCAGAACCGTCCTGGTGTCAGACTGAAAAGACCAAAATAGTTTGACAATAAAACAGAAAATCACACAGATGATGTCACTGTGTTTGTTTTCTGATAAAACAGTTTCATCGTCCACAACAGGAAGAGTTTGAACGGGTTTTTTCACAGAATGAAGACGAACGATCAGCTGTTTGACTGAACTAGACCATATCGTTACTGAGGTTAGACTGAAGACCATGATGTAATAACAGACGATGATGTAATAACAGACGACGATGTAATAACAGACGATGATGTAATAACAGACGACGATGTAGTAACAGACGATGACTTAACATAATAAAAACTAAAAATACAAAGATAAAAATACAATGGAAGTAAATAAATAAATAAACGTTGTCCTGCAGCTGTGTTAAACTAAACGTGTTTGTTCTTCTCGTCTTTATCAGGATGTTTTAAAGGTTGTTTTTTTTCTTCTTCTTTTCTGTCCAAACACAGTTGAGTGTTTTTTTTTTTTCTTGGACATGTCCAGTGGAACTGTCCACTAAACATTTGTAGTGTGTGTTTATTTTCTCTGTTTCTGGGGAATCCCTTTTATTTATTATTTAATTGTATTTTTTTTGTTTTCATGCTGTTGCAGAAGTAAAGTCAAACACACTGAGATAAGAACCAAGAAATAAAAGAAGAGGATAATAACAATAAAAACACACTGATCTACACCTGGACTAATGTTTGAAATTAAAAATGTAATTAAATTAATTATTAAATCACACAGAATCACCTCCAGAGGAAGTTTTTTTAGTCAGATATAAGAACTGATTCATAGACAATAGATGTGGAACTGTTTTATTTACCGTATATTCCAGACTATAAGGTGCATTTAAAAGACCATAAACTTATTTATGGATTAATGGTGGTTGTGTTTAGTGACTTGGAATTTTGACTTTTTATCATTTTGACTTTTTATCTCATCGTGCTTCGTCTGTCATCGTTGTCCACAATTCACTAAAATAGTTTCTTCTCCTTTAATTCTCAACAGATTTTAATTCTGATTGATTCATTAAATCGATCTAAGCATTCGGCACAAAACTGATCACTTTGTCGAAATTTGCTTTTGTAAACAATTTGTTTACAACCTTATTTATTTTTCCAGTCTGACACTTCCCCTCCCTCAGATTTAAATTCAGATTGATTCATTATAAATTAATTGATCCAATATTAGTTTTTCTGTGTATCATTAACATCTTTAACCACAGTAACATGTCATTACCCAGTTACCTACTGTTGTTCACTCACATGTTACCATAGAAGAGCTTTGGGGGTTTCCTATACCATTCACACTGTTCTAAACACACACTCACTCACTCACTCACTCACACACACACACACACACACACACACACACACACACACACACACACTCACTCACTCACTCACTCACTCACTCACTCACTCACTCACTCACTCACTCACTCACTCACTCACTCACTCACTCACTCACTCACTCACTCACTCACTCACTCACTCATTCACACACACACACACACTCACTCACTCATTCATACTCACACACTCACTCACACACACACACACACACACACACACACACACACACACACACACACACACACACACACACACACACTCACTCACTCACTCATTCATACTCACACACTCACTCACACACACACACACTCACTCACTCACTCACTCACTGACTCACTCACACACTCACTCACTCACTCACTCACTCACACACACACACACACACACACACACACACACACACACACACACACACACACACACACACACACACACACACACACACACACACACACACACACACACACACACACACTCACTCACTCATTCATACTCACACACTCACTCACACACACACACACTCACTCACTCACTCACTCACTGACTCACTCACACACTCACTCACTCACTCACTCACTCACTCACTCACTCACTCACTCACTCACTCACTCACTCACTCACTCACACACTCACTCACTCATTCATACTCACACACTCACTCACACACACACACACTCACTCACTCACTCACTCACTGACTCACTCACACACTCACTCACTCACTCACTCACTCACTCACTCACTCACTCACTCACTCACTCACTCACTCACTCACTCACTCACACACAGTGGGACTCATTTGATCATCTATTGAATGACTCCCTTTTGTTAATAACCACACATCACAGGAAATTGGATTTATTTATTTGACTTCATTAATGCACCTTCTCGTCCTGTGTGTCTTATAGTCCAGAAAATATGGTAATTATTATTTTGCTTAATTTATTTATTTATTTTTTTTGTTGATGGTTTTTTTTTTCTTAATTTAAGTTATTTATTTGTTGTTTTGCTTTATGGATTAATATAGGACTGACCTACAGAGGAACTGTTCAGTCACATATAGGAACTGATTTATAGACAATAGATCTGGAACTAATGTGATTTAAACAAATCGTACAAAGATAAGTTTGACTTGTTCCATTGGTAGATTTTTATTTATTTATTCATCATTAATTCAAGCCAAAAAATGTTTTTGTTCACTTTTTTTTTTTTTAATGCTCATGTTTGTTCCAGTGTAAGGGAATTAAAAAATAAAAAAGTAAAGCAGGGATTGTACCGTTAAAAAAACAAACAGAAAAAGAGACGTTCAGAGTTTGACACAAAAACCTTATCAGCTTCAGTCATGTTTTTATCTGTGGGTTTAACCTCAGCCGTGTGTGTGTGTGTGTGTGTGTGTGTGTGTGTGTGTGTATGTGTGTGTGTGTGTGTGTGTGTGTGTATAAGCAGATTTGCGTCTTATCAAAGTCTCCAGTGGAAACAGACAATGTGGTTTATTTGTTATCTTGTTGTTTGGATGAAGAGATAAAGTGATCAGTGTTTATGTGAGAATATACCAGTGTGTTTGTTTTTACATCTTTATGGGGACATTAATATGTTAACACAGTCACACCATGGGGACCTCTGACACTATGGGGATCAACATTCAGGTTAAATATAAATAAAGGTCCCGACAAGTAAAATAGAAATGATGTGGCCCTATAAATACATTAATTTGTTTTTTTCCAGAAGTCCCCATAAAGCATGAGGGAAAGACGTGCAAAGTGAAACATGTATTTTTAAAAGGTTTTTGAAGGTGCATTGACTTTAAAAACAAAACAAGTATTAATTTTAATGTATTTTTTTTATTATTTTTTTTATCAATTTAATAATATTTTTAAATACTGCCATTTGTTTTATTTTTTATATATATTTATTTTCAAATTATTGTTTTTGTATTTTTATTCATTTGTTTTTATAATTATTTTTTGTTATTGTATTTATTCATTCATTTTTCTCATTTAATTAAATACAATTACATTTTTGTATTATTATTATTATTATTATTATTATTATTATTATTATTATTATTATTATTATTATTTTATTTTACTTTATTTTTTTAACCCAATGGTTACTTGATTACAAACTTGGTCCTCATGACACATGTAAACGTGTGTGTGTGTGTGTGTGTGTGTGTGTGTGTGTGTGTGTGTTGGAGGAACAGATAAGCCGTGTTGTATCTTTGAGTGACAGAATCCTAAAGCTGATCCCAGTGGTCAACAGCCCAGAGACGGTCCCCACAAAGCCTATTACACCTTTATCTATTATTTATACCCAGGATGCATATATACACACACACACACACACACACACACACACACACACACACACACACACACACACACACACACACACACACACACATTTCTGTGTCATCAGGACCAAGTTTATAGTCATCACTTTAACGTACCCACTAGGTAGTGAGCGTAAACACATATGTTCTTTTTTCCCATCAAAATAAACAAATAAATAAATATACAAATATTCAAATTTTAAAAAGTTAAATTCAATTAAAACTAAAAAGTAAAAACATCTTCAAACATTTGAAAAATACATGTGTGTCTTTGCACCTGTTACTGTCATGGTTTTATGGGGACGTCTGATAAACACAAAAGTGAATGTGTTTCTATGGAGCATAAGTTACACACATTTATATTTGACTATTGAGGACCTACATTTATATTTAACACTTGTGGGAACATGAATTGTGGTCCCCATATTGTACACTGAAAAAAAACCATTAAATCAACTTAAAAATCTAACCCTGACATTTTTACTTTTTATCTCATGAAACTAATTTAACTCTGATCAACTGGGTTTGACTCATTTCTAATCAATACATTTGATCAGATTAAAATCAGCTACAGATTTATAGACAATAGATCTGGAACTAATATGATTTAAATACATTTGAACAACATCATCTTCACTGCTTCCATTGGCAGATTTTTTTTCCTTAATTCAAGTCAATTAATTTTTTTTTTTTTTTTTTATTTATTTATTTGCTGTTTTTGTGTTAATTCATAATTTTTTCTCAATTTTTTTGTTAATTCAATTCTGTTTTTTTCTTAATTCAAGATTTTTGGGGGTATACATTTATTTATTTAATGACATTTTTTGCCTTAATTCATTGTTTAAAAAATGTTTTTGTTAATTCAATTCAATTATTTTTCTCTTTTGCTTAATTGAAGATTTTTTTGTGGGGGCGGTAATTTAACATTTATTTATTTATTTGCTTTTTTTTGCCTTAATTCATGATTTTGTTGTTTTTCAAGAATTAATTCTTAAAAATTGTTGTCGTTAATTCACAATTCATTGATTGCTTTATAGAAGATGTTTTTTATATTTGTTTTTCCTTAATAGAATATATTTTTTGTATTAGTTTTTGCTTAATTCCAGATTAATTGTCTCTAAATCACTTCTTCTGACTAAAAATATTCAGATTTTATCAGTTCAGATATTTATTAGACTAGAAATGAGGAAAAATACACTCAGATTTTAGATTTTTTTTTTTTACAGTGTATAAAGTATTTATTTATTTTACCATTTGTAATATATGTCCAGTTTAGTGCCTGTATATACTTGTCTTTTTCCAGTAACTTCCTGTGAAACACTTTTATTTTCTATTTTTTTTTTTACATTTTTCATAAACAAAAATCAGCTGTTTTCTTAGTTTTCAGACAGAAGGACATTCTATTTCTGTTCTTTTTTTCCTCTCTGTTCCTCACTAATTTAGTTTTTATTTAATTTCTGGTTAAAGTGAAACTATAAATGTCCTTTTACTCACACGTTTGTCCTTCAGTCTCTTCAGTCCAGTCTTGTCTCAGCGTACGTCCTGGATTCCTGCACTTGTTTGTCTGCACCTGCACAAAGCTTTCACCTGTATCTGCTGCGTTCCTCACCCCCTCCCCCATACCCCCCCTTCCCCTCCCCCTCAAATTCTATCTTTCTCTTTGGCTGTTGAAGACAAAATGCCCTCTGTTGTGGCTCTCAGGTAAAGACCCCCCCCCCACAGCCCAGATAACCACTGAGCGTTAGGGGGAAAAAAAAAACGGTTTATTTTCAACACAAAGAGGCCGAAAATGGAGAAGATGGAAAAATACACTGTAAAAATATCAATCTGAACACGTATTAATTCTGGTTGTGCTTAGTGACTTGGAATTTTGACATTTTGTCTCATGATTTTTTTTATTTTTATCTCATGATTTTGACTTTTTATCTCATAATGTTAATGTTTTGTTTCATAATTTTTACTTTTTATCTCATAATTTGGATTTATCTGATAATTTTGACATTTTATCTCATAATTTTCATTTTTTATCCCATAATTTTGACTTTTTGTCTCATAATTTTCACTTTTTATCCCATAATTTTGACTTTTTGTCTCATAATTTTCACTTTTTATCCCATAATTTTGACTTTTTGTCTCATAATTTTCACTTTTTATCCCATAATTTTGACTTTTTGTCTCATAATTTTCACTTTTTATCCCATAATTTTGACTTTTTGTCTCATAATTTTCACTTTTTATCCCATAATTTTGACTTTTTGTCTCATAATTATGCAGAGTTGTGTAATCCCAGCTCCATGTATTGGTTCTTCTTGTTCAGGTGATTATCCATCTAAATATATCCATCCATATATCCATATCTAAATATCCATCTACCTGGAACAAATACATGGCAGGACTTTTACTCTTTGGAACTGGAATTACCCAACTCTGTGATGATGTCATTTTTAATCCAAATATATGATGAGGTTTAAATCAGACAGAATCACCTCCAGAGGAACTGATTTATACAATTTGCTTAATACAAGATGTTTTTGTGTTTATTTAATAAATGATTTTTCTGGCAAAATTAAAATGTCTTGTCTCGTCATCTGAACCCGCTTTGTCCTCACTAGGGTCACAGGGGTCACTGGGGGTCAGAGGTCACCCTGTATGAGTCTCCAGTTCATCTCAGGGCTGAACATATATAGACAAACACTGTTACATTAAAAACCTGTGGGTTATTTAGATTAACCAGTTAACTAGTTAACCTATCAGTGCATGTGTTTGGATGGTGGGAGGAGCCAGAGTACCTGGAGAAAACCCACAGACACGAGGAGAACATGTAAACTCCACACAGAAAGGTCTGGTGTGGGAATAGAACCAACAACCTTCTGTCTGTGAGGCACCAGTGTTAACTACTGCACCACCAGTGTTAACCACTGCACCACCAGTGTTAACTACTGCACCATCAGTGTTAACCACTGCACCACCAGTGTTAACTACTGCACCACCAGTGTTAACTACTGCACCATCAGTGTTAACCACTGCACCACCAGTGTTAACTACTGCACCACCAGTGTTAACTACTGCACCACCAGTGTTAACTACTGCACCACCAGTGTTAACTACTGCACCACCAGTGTTAACCACTGCACCACCAATGTTAACCACTGCACCACCAGTGTTAACCACTGCACCACCAGTGTTAACCACTGCACCACCAATGTTAACCACTGCACCACCAGTGTTAACCACTGCACCACTGTGACGCCCCCATATTTTCTTTTCCGTTCTTCTCCTGTCAGTGAAGCTCTGGTAAGTTCTAGAATGCTCTGTCTGTGCTGCCATCAGACTTTTTAACGCAGTCAACTCAGACCACGTCTGCACGGAAGTGAATTCCCATAAAACCGACGTACCTTCTGAACACTTTGGCCTTTTGTCAAAATGGGACCAGTGTCATGGGTACCCCAAAACCATATATTTGGAAAACTGGTCCCAGAGTTTGAAGATCTGGATACGGTGCCGTTTCTGCACCCATGTGGACGAGTAACATATGTGTTCACACTAGGGCATTAACGACCTCAGTTATTTTCAAGTCGACTTATCTGTCAATAAAGTCGCGTTGACTGGGTCATGATGATGTCATCACATTGTTAGCGAACAAACAACAGATTGGGCTAAAAAAAAAAAACAAAAAAACACGGACACACGTCTGTCCAGTAATGAGCAACTTGTATAAAGTTCAGTGTAATGTAACGATGCCCACTGACACAAACAACATTTAACTGCAACAAAACAAAGGCTAACGTTAGCAAAGAGTTTTGTGTTAAATGTAAGTGAACATCGGTAGGTGAACATATGTCTGCATTTGGTCTGGAACCACGGCTCTAAAACTGGACTGTCCACACGTCTGTCACATGTCCTCACTTTTTATATTACGTGTAATAAGTTTAAGGCCAATAAGATGAACACAACACTGTCCATATGTGTTTGGAGGAAAAAAGAGTGTGTTGTCATAATGCGGGTTGTTAGCTCTGCTTATCACTGGTTAGCTAATACGGCTAATGCTGCTAATGCTGCTGGTATCACTAACGTTAGCCAATACCTCTTCAGATGCCGTGCCTTTTTTTCATGTAAAGTGAAGTATTTCCACATGTAAATGTGTGTGTCACTATTGTTTTGTTAACCCACCACAACTGTCTTACCTGCAGGTGTGTTGTTTACGTACGCACGCGAGAGCAAGAGAGGGGGGCAGCGAGAGAAAAAATAACATGCGACTTGTCGACTCCTCCAAATTTAAGTCGACTTGTTGTCATTTTAGTTAATGCCCTAGTTCACACACACGTCATGATCACATGACCGAAAAAAAACCCAGCCTGGCACCTGTATCATTCATTCTAGTCACAGACAGTAACAGTAGTGAACAACAGTAACGATAGTGAACAACAGTAACGATAGTGAACAACAGTAACACTAGTGAACAACAGTAACGATAGTGAACAACAGTAACACTAGTGAACAACAGTAACGATAGTGAACAACAGTAACACTAGTGAACAACAGTAACGATAGTGAACAACAGTAACACTAGTGAACAACAGTAACGATAGTGAACAACAGTAACGATAGTGAACAACAGTAACACTAGTGAACAACAGTAACGATAGTGAACAACAGTAACGATAGTGAACAACAGTAACGATAGTGAACAACAGTAACGATAGTGAACAACAGTAACGATAGTGAACAACAGTAACACTAGTGAACAACAGTAACGATAGTGAACAACAGTAACACTAGTGAACAACAGTAACGATAGTGAACAACAGTAACGATAGTGAACAACAGTAACACTAGTGAACAACAGTAACGATAGTGAACAACAGTAACGATAGTGAACAACAGTAACGATAGTGAACAACAGTAACGATAGTGAACAACAGTAACACTAGTGAACAACAGTAACGATAGTGAACAACAGTAACACTAGTGAACAACAGTAACGATAGTGAACAACAGTAACGATAGTGAACAACAGTAACGATAGTGAACAACAGTAACGATAGTGAACAACAGTAACACTAGTGAACAACAGTAACGATAGTGAACAACAGTAACACTAGTGAACAACAGTAACGATAGTGAACAACAGTAACGATAGTGAACAACAGTAACGATAGTGAACAACAGTAACACTAGTGAACAACAGTAACACTAGTGAACAACAGTAACGATAGTGAACAACAGTAACGATAGTGAACAACAGTAACGATAGTGAACAACAGTAACGATAGTGAACAACAGTAACACTAGTGAACAACAGTAACGATAGTGAACAACAGTAACGATAGTGAACAACAGTAACACTAGTGAACAACAGTAACGATAGTGAACAACAGTAACACTAGTGAACAACAGTAACACTAGTGAACAACAGTAACGATAGTGAACAACAGTAACGATAGTGAACAACAGTAACGATAGTGAACAACAGTAACGATAGTGAACAACAGTAACACTAGTGAACAACAGTAACGATAGTGAACAACAGTAACAGTAGTGAACAACAGTAACACTAGTGAACAACAGCAACGATAGTGAACAACAGTAACACTAGTGAACAACAGTAACGATAGTGAACAACAGTAACGATAGTGAACAACAGTAACGATAGTGAACAACAGTAACGATAGTGAACAACAGTAACGATAGTGAACAACAGTAACGATAGTGAACAACAGTAACGATAGTGAACAACAGTAACACTAGTGAACAACAGTAACACTAGTGAACAACAGTAACGATAGTGAACAACAGTAATGATAGTGAACAACAGTAACGATAGTGAACAACAGTAACACTAGTGAACAACAGTAACGATAGTGAACAACAGTAACGATAGTGAACAACAGTAACAGTAGTGAACAACAGTAACACTAGTGAACAACAGTAACGATAGTGAACAACAGTAACACTAGTGAACAACAGTAACGATAGTGAACAACAGTAAAGATAGTGAACAACTGTAACGATAGTGAACAACAGTGTCAGTGGTGAATGGGTCAGGGTATTAGCAGTGTTATTGTTGTTGTTTGTGTCGTGTCAGTGTGAACACACATGCACTACTTCTGTTGTTCTCTAGTATCCAGTGGACTGTCTTAGTGGTTGTCATGTGAATTGCATCGTTTTCAGCAGCGTTTCGTCCCCAATATCTTTTTGACACAGTTTCAAAACTAAACCCGTATCGAAGTCGTCTGGACGCAGGAGTGGAGAACCTCTGGGACCCCTCCTCAACCCCCCAGCACTGTCTTTACACACAGGACTTTTTACTTTTTACTTTAGTACTTATTTATTTAGTAATATTTTGTTTGGTACTTTTTAATTTATTTGTTTTTATGGATGTGTTTTGAACAACAGACTGTCATTTAGTTTCCTTCAGGATCAATAAAATATGTATCTATCTAAATTAAAATAATTCAATTGGGGTTTTTTTAGAATTGTTTTGCTTCATTAAAGAAATTATGCTTAAGTCAAGATTTTTGTTTAATACACATTCAAAAATGTTTTGGGTGTTTTTATAGTAGTAGTGTAGTTTTTATAATGTGGATTAAACTAAAAAAATATCTTGTATTAATCTGTCTGATTTGAATCTGATCACATGTATTGATTAGAAATCAGTCAAACACATTTGGTCAGATTTAGATTTTTTTCCAGTGCAGGAAAATACAAAGAAAAACAAGAGCGAAGGAGGGACGTTTTGGAAACGAGTGATAAGTGTGTGTGAGTGTGTGTGTGTGTGTGTGTGTGTGTAGGTTTACAGTAGATAGACTGGTCCAGTGTGTCCTCATGTCTCAGTGTCTCAGGTCGTAGAACAAAGAGTCCATTGACTCAGTAACACAGGAGCTTCTCTCTTCTCCACAGGACACTGCTTTGTGCTCACACATGCACACAGACCCCCCCCCAAACCACCCACCCTCCATGTGCACACACACACACACACACACACACACACACACACACACACACACACACACACACACCGCTCTTCCACCTGCGTCTTTCCTTCCAAACCCAACGTCTATTTTTCTACATTTCAGTTGAAAGTTCTTTTACTTTTGTCTTTTCAACTTTTCAACAGTTGAAAATAAATAATTCTGCATGAAGTCACAGGTGTCAAACATGAGGCCCAGGGGCTAAAAGCAGTCGACCAAAGGCTCTGATCCGGCCCCTGGGGGTGAATGTGTAAAACACAAAAATTACAAGATATTAACAATTAAACTGAAAGAATATGAGACTGAAGAGGTCTGTCTGTCTGCCTGTCTGTCCGCCTGTCCATCTGCCTGTCTGTCCGCCTGTCCATCTGTCTGTCTGTCTGTCTGTCTGATACTTAAGAAGTATTTGTCTCATTTCCGATCAATACAAGTGATCAGATTAAAATGACCTACAGAGGAACTTTTCAGTCTGATAGAAGAACCGATTCATAATCAATAGATCTGGAACTAATCTGATTTAAAGAAATCTGATCAATGAAAGATAATTTTTATTGGTTGGCAAATTTATTAATTTATTTTAGTATTTAGATTTTTTTTTTTGTTGCTTAATTCAAGAAGTTAAATTTTTTATGTATTTTGCTTAATTCAATAATTGTTTTTTTGCTTAATTGAATATGTTTGTTTTTTCTTAATTCAGTATTTTTTTTTTTGCTGTATTCACAAGTTTTTTCTTGATTTCAAGCTTTTTTTTTTTAACCTAAGTTCTTCCAGATCAATTATCTATAAATCAATTTTAAATTTCAATACAATATATTTTTCACTTGTTCCATTGGCAGATATAATTTTCATGAATTAATTAAAAAAAATACTAATAATTTACTTTCTTAAAGTTGTATATATACAAATGTAGGGGCAGGTTTTCATGGTTTCATATTTCGTGGAATCATAAATTAGCAAAAAGTGTTTTCAGGTCAACTGATCCAAGAACAGGTATTGATTATTACCAATAATAACCTGCAGGAAAAGTTACATATTTATGAACATGATTGATGATTTGAATATTATTATTATTAATAGTTTTTGGATCCATTATTAATATTCTGTGGTATTGCTTTCATATTTTCCAGTAATTGATTGAGTGCAGTGGAAGTGGAGGTAGAACGCTCGTTAATCACTTCATAAATTCACTTACATGGGGTTAAAACAGTTCAAGTGTGTGAATTCTGGAGTAGACGAATGTATGGATGATTTTTAAAGACAAATATCGCTAACACTTTATAAAATCGACAAACAATGGCTGGATTTTTACAAACAGTGGATGTAAAAATGTGGTGTTCAAAGGGTTAAACTGTTTATATCAGTAGATGGTAAATGTCTTCCATCACACCTGGAAGACATTAAAGCATGGGAGTAATCAAGACGTTAACATTGGTGGGGACAATTTGACAACAATAAATAAATAAGATGTATTAATTAATTAATTAATTATTGAGCATAACGTTTTCATGCTTAAAAAAAAAATTAAACCGTCTCATTTTGTTTTTGTCAACAAAAACTAAGACATTTTTTTTATTTATTAATCCACATTTTGTTTGTTTTTATTGGTCATCTATAACTGCATCATATATTTAATTATAGTTATCGTCACAAGACCCATTTTGTAGATATATAAATTGCATTTTGTTTTATTATTTTTTCCTACTTTCTTCATGTTACTAATTGTTTTGTCAGTTTATTATTAATTTTTGTTCATTTTATTGACGACTTTGGCCATTTCTATTCATTGTGTTGTTTATTTTAATTATTGTTTTTTTACTGTGAAACTGCTAAAGTTTCAGGAGTTAAAGAGTTAAATTCAATCACACGGAAGAGGGAAATATAACTTATGAAATTAATTAGTTCCAGAGTGTTTTCGTATGGTGAATTTTTCGTAAATAGTCCCATTTTACATATAAAAGGCCTCATTCAATACTAACCCTCAACCCTTTAAAAAGTACAAAAAATGACAGACTTTGTACAAAATATGGGTGAAAAAGAAAATATAGATTTATATTTTAGTGGGTCCAGGCTAATGTGGGTGTCCGGGACAGAAGAGTTGATCCAGGTCTGGATGAGGATGAGAATGAGAATGAGGTTGAGGATGAGGATGAGAATGAGAATGAGGTGGAGGATGAGAATGAGAATGAGGTGGAGGTTGAGGATGAGAATGAGGTGGAGGTTGAGGATGAGGATGAGAATGAGAATGAGGTGGAGGATGAGATTGAGAATGAGGTGGAGGTTGAGGTTGAGGATGAGAATGAGGTGGAGGTTGAGGATGAGAATGAGAAAGAGGTGGAGGTTGAGGATGAGGATGAGAATGAGGTGGAGGATGAGAATGAGAATGAGGTGGAGGTTGAGGTTGAGGATGAGAATGAGGTGGAGGTTGAGGATGAGAATGAGAAAGAGGTGGAGGTAGAGGATGAGGATGAGAATGAGGTGGAGGTTGAGGTTGAGGATGAGAATGAGAATGAGGTTGAGGATGAGGTTGAGGATGAGAATGAGGTGGAGGTTGAGGATGAGGATGAGGATGAGGTTGAGGATGAGGTTGAGGTTGAGGATGAGGTTGAGGATGAGGTTGAGGTTGAGGTTGAGGATGAGGATGAGGATGCATCAGTCTGGTGGATCATGTTTGTGTTTAAATCTTCAGGTAGTCCACTTTGTTTTCCACTGAGCGTACGTTGGTGAGCAGAACATGTTAGCTCTTAGCTTAGCTGTAAATCCACCGCCATAGTCGCACTTCTACTTCCTCTCATGCCAGGTTCTGTAGAACGGTCCACGTCTCTGGGCTTCAGGAGTGTTGACCAGTTGTCTTTCAGCTGATGATAGTGTGTGGGTCACATACTCTTCTGCACCTTTAGGCTCAACTGTTGATACTAAAGCACTGGTCTAGGTGGAGAAATGACCGAGTGTCTGTTACCATGGAGACACAGCAGCCGCTCTGGGATGAATGAGGGTCAAAGGGTAACGAAAAGCATCATGGGTAGCTCCCTCATAGCCAATGGAATGATACGTACATGACGTATTTAGGTAAATGACATAGTTACGTACAGTAATGGACTGTATTTATGTCTCAGTGGTTTCAATTTCCTTTCGTAAAAACAATTTTCTTTCATATTCAGAGACGAAAAATTGAGGTAAAGGTTTTTCGTGACTTAAATTTTTTGTTAGCTGGGTCTTTCAGAAGTAGAGGTATGACTGTATATAAAACATGTCGGACACAGACCCTCGAGGACTGGAGTTTGACACCCCTGGGTCTTTTACTGTTAGTGTTCCTCTCTCTCTCTCTCTCTCTCTCTCTCGTCCAGATCTTTCTGTCATTAATTGTTATCCTCAGGTCCCCAGTGGGATGGAGGCTTAACGAAGCTCAGAGTGCAGGGATTACAAATGTCTGACCAGCACCTTATGAAGTTATGAACATGCTGAAGAATACTGCTGTAACTGTGTGTGTGTGTGTGTGTGTGTGTGTGTGTGTGTCTGTCTGGCCTGTATCCACTGGACAGATTACCTGAAACTGAGAGGGAAGAAATGAATGAGAAAGAAAGAAGAGGACAGAGGGGTCAGAGAGAGAGAGAGAGAGAGAGAGAGAGAGAGAGAGAGCGAGCGAGCGCTGTGCTTAACATCTAAGTTTAAACTGATGACAGAGATTAATTATATTATTATAACATAATTATATGTTATTCTTCGTCCCTCTAGAATGTTCCGACAACTCCCGTTCACTTTAAATTGACGTTCCCAGCCTTCAGGGTGGATTTTTTTTCGATAACCGCCCGCTACGCCGTTAACGCCCGCTGCGCTGTCAATGCCTGCTGCGCCGTTAACGCCCGCTGCCAATGGCAACAGGTTTTGTCACTTCCCATTCACAGTACCATATCACTCCGCAGGTAGTTCGGCCACTTTTAAAGTAAATATTCACTACGTTGTAACGGCTGTTTTATCCAGTCTGTTAGAGTAGTGACAGTAATAAACTGTAATAACTGTAGAATCAACAGTGACTAGACACGCGTGACTATCGAAAAATATTTCCCTCCGCCTTCAGCGTCGGGGTGATGTTCTGCCCCTTCGAGAAATATTTTTCTGATATTATCAGTGGTTAAGTGAACATGTAACTATGGGATGGTGGTGGGTCTGATGTTAAGTTTTCATTTTTTTATGTAATTTTTTTTACTAAAACAAAGTCACATTTGGAGTCGTCTTAATTTCCAGGTTACTATTGTGATTGTATTTTACTGATGTGACTGATGTGGCCTCAGAGTTAAAATGATTGAGGGAGAGTTTATTTAATACACTGGAAAATATCTGTGTGACAAACTGTCTTTTTCTGGACAAAACATGTAGATATGAAAACTGAAGGAAGTTTTCAGTGAGATATAAGAACTATTTTAGAAACAATAGATGTGGAAAATTTTATTTTAATTCAGTCAGTAATGTAACGTCAGTGAACAAATGTACATTTGTATGATGGCGATAAATTATTCTATTCTATTCTATTCTATTCTGTTCTGTTCTATAATACAAGAATAGATTAAAAAACATAAAGATTTATGATGTTTAATGTATGAAATAAGTCGCTGCAGTAGTTTGTCGTGTCCACGCTGACGCTACAGAAACCCTCCTGGAAGGTTAATGAAAAGCTGAGACTCCAGGTGTTTTTATGTAGGTTTTTTATGTAACAGTGTCATGACCCTGAAAAGTAATACATGAGGTTTCTCCTTCTGCAAAGTGAGAAAAGTTTCCATGAAAACACAAAGATGAATTGGCATAAAAAAGAAAACAACTTTGAAAGAAAGTGCTTTAGGAAAGTAAGCTTTGAATTCTATATATTTATATATTTGTTATTTATTTATTTATTTTACAAACAAAAGTAAAGCATTTAATTCCCAGCTGATTCAGGTTTGTTGAACAGTGTTCAAACACTCATTGTGTTTAATAGAAAACAGACTTTTTTCTCTGTTCATGGTTGAAATATTAAAGTTAAACACCAAGTAACACACCAGCTACACTGACAAAAGTAAAACATTAAATCAACTTCAAAATTATTCTTCAATAGGTCACACATAAAAACATCTAGTTCACTGAATCAAATAAAATTAAAATAACCTGAACAACATGCAATTTTTGGGGAGGAGAGGGGAGGAGAGGGGAGGAGAGGGGAGGGGAGGAGAGGGGAGGGGAGGGGAGGGGAGGAGAGGAGAGGAGAGGAGAGGAGAGGAGAGGAGAGGAGAGGAGAGGAGAGGAGAGGAGAGGGGAGGGGAGGGGAGGGGAGAGGAGAGGAGAGGAGAGGAGAGGGGAGGGGAGGGGAGGGGGCTGGGGGGAGTGACAGAATGTCTTGGCCAGAGAAAGGATTCGTGATCAAAGAAAACCAGTGGACATCCTCAAAGAACACAATATATATATATACACACACACACACACACACACACGTTTCCATGTCTCATGAGGACCAAGTTGGTAATCAAGTAGCCATTGAGTAGTATTTAAAAAATAATAATAATAACAATTAGAAAATTTTAATACAAAATGAAAAAAATCTAAATATTTTTTAAACACATAAAAATAAATCCTTTTTTTTTAAAGGGCTAAGAAATATTCAAACCTTGGAAAAATATATGTTTTGCTTCGCAATATTTTCCCTCATGCTTTATGGGGACTTCCAGAAAAAAAACCAATGAATGTATTTATAGGGCCATATCATCCCTATTTTACTAGTGGGGACCTTTATTTATTATTTAACCCTCAAGGGGACTTGAATTTTGGTTCCCATACTGTCAGAAGTCCCCATGGTGTGACTGTCTACACGTATCAATGTCCCCATAAAGAAAGGAATACAAACACCAAGCACACACACATAAATCGAGGGTCAGAAGAGCAGATATTAGAGTTTTTCCAGCAGGTTAATCATTTCCTGTTTCCCAGTAGCAGCACCTCGACTCTGAGAATGAAGACTTTCTGCATAAATCCATTTACATTAGCCCGAGTGTAAATGTGAAGAGGACACACACACACACACACACACACACACACACACTGATTGATTATAGCAGCGTAATGAGAATATGTGCCAGTCTACCTTTCTGTTTAATTGGTTTCATAGCCTTTCCCTGGAGAAGAGCCTTAGGGAGCTTAAAAACATACTATGACACCGTTTTTTTTCCTGCTGCAGAAATTTCCAATTTGCAAACACGACTTCTAAAATGTTTTTAATTCCTTCCTCAACCCCTTGTCTCCCTCCCTCTGATGAGTTGCCGATGAAGAGATAAACAACAGGCCGGAGATACCAATTAGACCGTCAAACGGCAGCACAACAATCTGCAGCACTCCTCCGCTTCCCAGAGGAGGAGCACTGGTGGGTGAGGGAGGGGGGAGGAGGAGAGGGGGGGTAGACATGGTAGAAGGAAGTGGAAGCTTGAGCACCGATGAGGAGGAGATGAAGGAGAAAAAGTTTGCAGAAGTGCACATCTAATCAGGGAATCCTCCTTCTGGGTTTACAACACACACACATACACACATATGCACACACACACACACACACACACACACACACACCTCCCCTGTCAGAGGCTTGACCTCCACGCGCTGATCTCGCTCCTTGGTATTCCATCGCCCTCCCACCGGCTGACCTGATTGGCTAATGACGGCTCATTTATCTTGATGCAACACCTGCAGTGTCTACAAGGGGTGTGTGTGTGTGTGTGTGGGGGGGGGGGGGGGGGCGTGCACGGGTGTGTGTTCATATGTGCATCACACACACACACACACACACACACACACACTATATCTGTGCAAAAGTAGCTGTATCTGTGATAGCGCTGCCCTTGTCTGCAACAGCTTGCACACATCAGTTCACCTCTGGGGAATGATGGAAAGCACTGAGAGAGAGAGAGAGAGAGAGAGAGAGGGAAGGAGAGAGGAAGGGGAGAGAGAGAGGAAGGGGAGAGAGAGAGGATATGGGGTTATCGGGGAGGAGGGGGAGATAAGACGGCAGAGGAAGAGTAATGGAATGGAAATAGGAAAGGAAAGATATATATAATGACTGGGGGAAATGAGAAGAGGAGGAAAAAGACAGAATAAATATATATACACATATATATATATATATATATATATATATATATATATATATATATATATATATATATATATATATATATATATATATATATATATATATATATATATATATATATGTATATGAAGATGAGTGAGAGTGGAGGAGGGGAGTTCAAATGGAGGGAAGAGAGGGATTGATGATGTATTATTCACTTACTGCTAATACTTCTTTAATTACCATCACTGGAATTATTGGCCAAGATTGAGTACTGCATGTGCATATATACAAGTGTGTGTGTGTGTGTGTGTGTGTGTGTGTGTTACTCAGTCATTAATTACCTCGTAGGATGAATAAGACAGGCCAACTAAAGGTATGAGCCAATTCTGTAGGCGCTTCAACTCACTCACACGTGTAAAAATAACCTGGAACTCAATTATTCTGTTTGTATCTAAAACCTGAACTCTACGCTTTAAAATTCCACGTACAGGAATTGTGAGGTAATCGATAGTTCATTACACGGTAGCAGGTGAAAGTTTACTGTTAAAGAGTTGGAGGAAAATAAGAACAAAACGCACATTACATGTTATTCACAGAAATTGAATATCTCACTTAGCTCTTGCTCTG
Source organism: Siphamia tubifer (assembly GCA_020466265.1). Classification (NCBI taxonomy): domain Eukaryota; kingdom Metazoa; phylum Chordata; class Actinopteri; order Kurtiformes; family Apogonidae; genus Siphamia; species Siphamia tubifer. The sequence continues at coordinate 52,228,492 of CM035787.1, forward strand.
TTAGAGATGCGTAGTTGAACTGATGCGGATCAACTGTGGACTGGGTGGATGACGCAACAAAAAAAAAGATTTTTAATTAAACTCGGTCGGGTTGCGGTTGAAGCACAGATGAAAATATACATCATCCGTGCATCTTTACCACATGTAAATCGTCTTACCAAATACTTCAGGTTTATTGTTATTGAATATCGTCTAAGACTTAAATTACCACGAGCTAGCAGTAAATATGACAATATGTAGAAAAGTCATGCCTTTTGTCATCAACTTACTCTTTTCATTACAATAAATAATGAACGTTACATGCTATTCACAAAGTGCTTAGGCTAATATTGCTGAATATCTAGCTTACATGTTAGCAACAGTTAGCTAGCAGCATACATGACATGTAGAAAATGAGTATGTTTACATGCACTCAGAAATTCAAATTATTGATTTACTCCAATTGAGGACTTAACTGGAGTTTTCCCAGAAGTCTGAGTTTACATGCTAGCAAGAGAAATTCAAGTTATTGTTCCACTCCCAGACACTACGTAGCACTACATACCCTTTTGCATTAGCATGCTTCTGGTTGTCACCATAGAAGAACAATAACTAAACAAATGGGGCAGATTTCAATGGGATGTAGGCTGAATCCCATTTCATACCTTACCCCTTCAAATGGAGCTATAAGGGGTAGGGCTTGAAAATCAACCCCTATTAATTGGGACACCCCTTCATCAGTTCGCTCCAGCAGTTGTTACGTAACCAAAAACCACAGCTTTAACCAGAAGTTAACAAACATGTCTGCTGCTGTACTTGTCACGTTGTCCTGAGATAGGACCATATTTTTACTAATATCTATACATCGACTAACTACTCCATGTTTACGTAAATAGCGATTTTTTTATGTGCATTTTATGGAGAAAATTACTATTACACACACTTTAAACAACAGTTGTCACAACTTAAAGACAGTTAATTGTGGCGAAAATACATTTGTGTAATTCTTTTATAGATGCCCCAATTTTTACGATTCGCATTGTATTCTGGGAAATGTCTCGTACCCCTGTGTTTGGAGTCTGCCTCTTAAAAATGTCTGTTTGAAGGGTTAAAAACCCCTTCCATTTACACCTACCCCTCTGCCTTAACCTGAATTGATACACCCCTACACGTGGATGCGCAGAACAGAGGGGAAGGAGATTTTTTTTAAATTTCTTAAAGTGCATGCAAATTGCACCCAGCATGTATCACTCACGACAAAACTGCAAATTTAATGATATTTAATCCAGAAAAGCGATTCAAATTGGCCGCCTACACATTTACAGACAGCCTGAACCTTGACCTGTGACATCAGCAGAGGAAGACTGGTCCACTTTCCTCATGTGGAAATGTGGACGACATAAACAACAGCAGTGATTCCAGCGACAACTTAAGTGATTTTTCAGTAGAAATAGGAGAAGCAACAAGTGATTCAGTTGAAGAGGAAAATATTCTTCATATCAATTTCAACTCTATGAAACAGACGACGAGTGTTGAAGTGGACGAAGAACAGCTAAACTATGAATGGTAGGCGTACTGGTAGTCTATAAAGTTAGAAACTCCCACTAATTTACTAACGAGTCTTTTCCCTCACGTTCACTATAGTCTGGATTTTTCATTGTCCATTTATCAAGTATTTTCATGGCATCTGTTCTGAACTGAAGACAGTTGATGGCGCTCCAGTCCCCTGAAGGTAAGATATGGTCACGCCAACACACATGTACACAGACATATTTATAGCTATCTGAAGTTGCCTATACATTCACGGGCCGTTTACATGAGGACGATTGCGGCTAAATATGACAGCATGTTTTCCATGGCTCAGTTAGTAGAGCAGATCGTTCATTAACCGAAGGGTTGGCAGTTCGATTCCCGCTTTGTTGTGTCCTTGGGCAAGAAACTTCACCCTCCTTAACTCCAGTGTCACTCATATGTATGTATGTTCATGTTGCGCGTGTCTTTACATCACATATGTTCACGTCAAACACACTTTAACGTTACATTCTGATGCTGAGCAGGTAAAGCAACAAACATGTGGGACGGAGGTTGTCCCACATGTCTTCCAGCTGCACCAACAGCTCTAGTAAATAGACGGTTTAAGCGTCTTTGAGTGTCCAAAAAAGTGCTATATAAGTTATGATCATTATGATTATGATTATGGTTACGATTGCGATTATTATTATTATTATTATTTCTTTTTAAATGTACAGGAGTCATTTCAGCTATTGGGCAGAAATTCTGCTCATACTTACGCATTCATTCGTGTATGAATGCGTAAGTATGTTCAGTGGTGGTCAGAGGGACCATAGGCATTAATGGCTGCCATGCCTCTGTCAGTCTGCCCCAGGGCAACTGTGGCTACATATGTAGTTTACCACCACCAGAGTGAGCATGTGAGAGTGAATGAATAATGGATCACTAATGTGAAGTGCTTTGAGTGCTTTATTTAATAGGGCATAAGTTGAGTGAGTTTCTTCTTCTTCTTCTTCCTTCTGTAATAGTGCAGTGGTTTATGCCGCCACATGAGGTCGTCTGTCACTAGCACCCCCCCCCCCCCCTGTGGTGAAAAAACCAGTTTTCCTTTTTCCTATTGTTGCCCATTCATCCAGATGCCTCTAGTGTAAAGTCCGTTCACCAGCTGGAACTACAGATGAATTTACAGGAGCGTGTGTTCGGTCAAAGCACTCGTTAATCCACTCATTTTCATTCTTTCCGAAGCTGCTGTTCATCTTTTCCACTCGCCCTTTACGTTGTATTAAATGTTATATATATATATATATATATATATATATATATATATATATATATATATATATATATATATATATATGATTTGATTAGTGCCACTGTCTTGCGTGTTACTCATCCCTTTTCACATTTCCTTCTCCTCCTCCTCCTCTTTCTCCTCCTCCTCTTTCTCCTCCTCCTCTTCCTGACTGCAGAGAGAGGAGGGTTTGCATGTATTATGTCTTCTTTTGTTCTTTGCTGTCGACTCATTGTCAAAAAAAAAGGAGGAGAGAGATTTGAGAGAGAGAGAGAGAAGAAGAGGGTGGTTAGGGATGGAGGAGTGAGGTAGCGGAGTGTGTGTGTGTGTGTGTGTGTGTGTGTGTGTGTGTGTGTGTGTGTAGGGGGGTGAGGGGGGGGGGGTGAGTACAGATAGAGGTAGAAGAGGATGAGTGGGTCATGATGATGATGTGACGTCCATCCTGTCAGTAGGTTGATAGTGGAAGCTTCACTTCCCACTTCTTCTGTGACGCCGAACACCCCCCCAACTCACCCACCTTCACATCCCCATGTCTTTCTCTTTGTGCGTCCTTATCTTTTATTTTCTGTCTAAAGCCAGGTGCTGCTTATCCAGCCTTCAGCACATCTTACCCCCCCACCACCACCCCCACCCTTTCGTCCCGCTTTATCTCTAACACGGCTGCCACAAACTCACACATGTGAACGCACACACACTCTTGAACCTGGTCCCATTTTTGTTGTCATGGTCTTCCTCTTTTACCCCCCCTCCATATCTATAATAATAATAATAATAATAATAATAATAATAATTAATAATAGTGGAAATTATTTTATAGCACTTTTTGCAGAACCCAAAGTGCGTTATTTTACATTTTAAATTTTATTATTAATTCGTTCTCACATATACCCCCCCCCCCCCCCAAGACCCAACAACTGCTCTGACATAATAATAATAATAATAATAATAATAATAATAATAATAATAATAATAATGACTTTGATTTCTATAGCATTTTTCACTTTACTTCACATTGTCGATTGTATTATTCATTCGCTCTCACATTCTCACTCTGGCGGTGGTGAAGTATATCAGTTCGAAGCACTGACAGGCAGCCAGGACCTTGCGCCAAGTCCAGATCTGTATCATGACTCTAATCTTCAAACCTTAATCCGGCTGCTTTTTGCTCCCCCATCGCAAACCAAGAAGCTAGAACCCACAAATCCATTCAATTTTAAAAAACTCTCCTAAATTTAAAGTCAAGTAGATGAGAGAGAAAAGGCGACCAAATCGTCTAATCATCTGAAGTTTAGTTTTTAGTGCTCCATAAATTAACCCAAAAAGTCATGTTTTTTTGGACCATTCTTGAAAAAAAAAAAAAAAATCTTGGAAACCGAAACGCCCTTTTGTCCTCCCACCTCCCGTGTCCAGCTCTGAGGGTAAAGTGTGTGTGTGTGTGTGAGGGTGTGTGTGAGGGAGGGGGGTTGGCCATATTTCAGTCAGTGCTATTTCACACTGTGGCATCATATTCATGCCAAATAATCTCCAAATTTGCGGTGAATCTTCTTTAACTTCTTTTTTTTTTTAAGAAGTGGAAGCGCTGTAGCTTTGGGGGGGGGTAGTGAGTGAGGGTGTCGAGGCTGCCTGAGCCGAGCTCTCCACTCTCTCCGTCCTGATTTAGAATTAGATCTATTTCTGTTCAACCCCCCCAACCCCGTCGGGAAATACTTAAATCTGCCACGGAATGTGTGTGTACAGAGTCTATATGCGAGAGACGGCGACACAAAAAAAAAAAGAAGAAAAAGAAGAAGAGAAATGAATGGAAGCGAAAGAAAGAAATAAAAGTAAATATGAAAATGTAAAGTGTTGGCTGAGGGTTGTTAAGAGATTTAGCGTTTGTTTCTCTGGCAGCGTTTGCGGATGAGCAGCGTTTGCCAATTAAGTCACTGAAGTCGAAATCAGACAGAATGAAAAAGAAAGAAAAGCGAGGGGGATAAAAATAGGAATAGATGCATCAAAATAAATAAATAAATGAGAGAAAAGACGAGGGGAGGGTGAGAAAAAGAAAAGCTAAAGCTGTGAATGTGAACTAGCGGGGTGTAAAGACTCAAGCCGTTGGTCAGTAATTCATAAGCGGAGCACGTACAGAGTGAGCCAAGCTTCACCCTCTGGCATCACACACTCTCACACTCACACACACACACACACACACACACACACACACACACACACACACACACACACACACACACTCACACTCACACACACACACTCACTCTCACACACACACACACACACTCACACACACACTCACTCTCACACACTCACACACACTCACACACACACTCACTCTCACACACTCACACACTCTCACACACACACTCACTCTCACACACTCACACACACTCACACACACACTCACTCTCACACACTCACACATGATCACACCAACAGTCTGGATAAGCCTCGGACACAATCACAGCTCCGTATCCAATTGCAAATGTCACCACTGTCACCTTTGACCCCTGTTAAGGCGAACAACACGCTCACACTCCTGTTGGAAATGGAACCCAAAAGGCAGCACACTTTCAACAACTTAAAGAAAAATACAAAAAGAGTAAGAAAGTAAGAAAAGGAGTCGACACTACTCACCTCAGAGTGCTCTTGCTTTTCTGCTTGTGGGTAAAAACGACCGGCTGCACCTCCACCGCCGTCCTCACACCGACCGACACATGCACACATGCAACACACGCCTGCGCACACACGCTATCTCGCCGAGGTGTGTGAGGACAATGAGACCGGACTGGATGGAGCTAAGCAGCGAGAGTAGGAGGAGGAGGAGGAAAGAGGAGGAGAGGGAGGAGGGAGAAGGGAGATGTGTGGTTGGGCGGGAAGGTGAAGAGGAGAGAGAGAGAGAGAGAGAGAGAGAGAGAGAGAGAGAGAGAGAGAGAGAGGGGGGAGAGAGTGAGTGAATAATGAAATACAACAGGAGAAAAGTGGAAAAAAAAAAGAAGGTTCCACTGAAGCGGAGTCCCCCGTGTTGTGCTTTTGTGTGTGTGTATTTGGAAAGGTGTGTGTGTTCAAACAGTGTAAAGGTGTGTGTGTGTTGGGTGGGGGGCTCTGGAGGATCTCCTCTTCATCAGTCCAGACGACTCTTCCTGCCTCAGAGCACAAATCGTATCGTAGCAGCTTGATAAGTGTCCATATGTGTCCTGTAGCTCCACAGCATTACAATACATCTCACTAAGTCCTCAAACCTCTCCCTCTACCTCCTCCTCTACCTCCACCTCCACCTCCACCTCCTCCACCTCCACCTCCTCCTCCTCTACCTCCTCCTCCTCTACCTCCTCCTCTACCTCCACCTCCACCTCCTCCTCCTCTACCTCCTCCTCCTCCTTCAGCTCTCTCTCTCTCTCTCAGGGGAAATACCACCATCACTAATCTCTTCAAAGGTCTCTCGGTCACTCTCCTTTTCTCCAGCTTTTGCGTCGCTCAACTCTGCGCTGTAAAAAAAATGTCGGTACCATCAAGTTCTCGTAGCCGTCAGTCGACGACTAAAACTGCATATTTTTTTTACCAGTTTTGACAAACAAAAAAATTAAGAGAATCGGTGACTTGTACTGGGTGAGAAGAAATGTGAATTCACCCTGACACAAAAAATAGTTTTTACGCCAAAAAATTAAGAGTATCCTTGCGTTGTCACATGTGAGAAGAACTCGATCTGAAATAAATATTGGGTATGATTAAGTCATCGCAGTACTAGTAGTTTTAGTACTCCTAAAACCTAATTTTTCATGAGTTTTTACACAAAAATAAGAGAATCTGTGACTTTTACCACATGAGAAGAAGCTGATTTCTGCAAAGCCAATGTGATTTGATCCTGAAAAGAAAACATTGGTATGATTACGTCTTCGCAGCCTTTGATCGAGTCCTAAAACGTAATTTTTCACCAGAGTTTATGCAAAAAATTAAGAGCCTCCGTAAAGGGATTATCTGGAATAAAAATAAGTTTAGCTCATTTTTAGATGATTGGGAGTACATACATGTAGTTGATATTAAAATCACACCATTCAAATGGACGTGGAATTTTGCCATTTTGAGACAAACTGTGTTAACATGGAAGTGAGTAGGACATGTCTTTTTCACTGACATGAAATGCTATTTTTAGACGAAGTCTTCTAAAGTTCTAAACAACATCACACTCATGTGGTAGTAAGTACAGGGTCCCTAAAGACAAACCCAAGTGTCCTGAGGTCTTCATGTCCTCAGATAGTGTGTCCAGAGTCACTGATCTCAAACGATGTACCTCTGTATTCATAAGACGTCTTAGGAGAAAGCTCAAAATAGTCATGTGTTGAGTGCAGAGTTTGATGCTCTGGAAATTCACGATTTCATTACATTCTTTTTAAAAACAACTACCTGTTAGTAGGCTAAGCTTTACTGTTGCATACAGCTTCATTTCAATCTCTAATGAAATACTGGACTAGGTTTTTTTTTTTTTAAAGAATGCAACGAAATCGTGAATTTCCAGAGTATTTATATGTTATTATGAGAATGAATTGGTCTGAATATGGAACGTAAACTAAAATGTCATTTTTACATTTCACAAATTCATCCAAAGGACCGGACTGGACTAGCCTAGCAGTGCTATCTCTATTCATTCCATGTATGGGTCTAGTGGTGCTTCATAGTCAGAGGAGGCGGGGTTAAAATGTTGTCTTTCAAATCCTCTGTATGTAATAGGACGGTACTACAACCAATCAGTGTAATCTTTAGGATGACGTAGTTAGAGCGCCTGAAAGTTCATGGAGGAGTCTGGAGAAAGTTGAGAATGACTAAACAAAATGGTGGATTACGGAGCTGAACGACTGTTGTCGCTTCTGTAAAAAAAAATATATAAAGATTGTTGTTGTTTTCTCACATTCTTC
>CM035787.1:52241180-52258680 GCA_020466265.1 Siphamia tubifer
ATTTTAGTTCAGGTTCCACTTTCAGATCAATTAAATCTGAACTGGGTCAGAACCAGTAAAATACTATCACAATAATCTATAAATATTCATAACTCCGTCAATGTTTTAGTTTAAATATATGAAAATAAAGTAGAATTTCACAAAATATTTAAATAAACTTGAACAAATATATGAAGAAACGTTTTTAATCTCACCAAACATTGGTTGGGTGAGATTATTCTAATTACCTGTGTGTGTGTGTGTGTGTGTGTGTGTGTGTGTGTGTGTGTGTGTGTCCGCAGAGACATATCATGCTATAATTCAATGAATACTTAAGATATCACCAGGAAATTACAGAGACATATACATATAGCTAATGCACATCAGATGCAATGGTCCATTTGAGTAAAGGTCAAAGGTCAAGGTCACAATTAACTATGGTCAAAATCACATTATCAGTTATAACTCAAGAACAGAAGGTCACAGAACTTTCAGATTGGTACCAAACGATGCGGAATGAAGATTTCTACAATTCTCATAATTGGTGTTATCACCTACCACCAATAGTTTTTGAGATCTCCGCAGGTCAAAGGTGACATGTTGCAAAATTAACTTGTGTAACACTGTTTGTGTGTCAAACATAGACATATCACGATATAACTTAATCAATACTGGATATATTATCATAATATTACACACACTGGTGCATATACAGACATATCACGAAATTATCAATATTGCAAAAGGTCAAAGCAGGAAGGTCAAAATCACAGTATTTGCTCTAATTCAAGAACGTGTTGTCATAGAAACTGGAGATTGGCACAAAATAGGGGCGAAATTAGACATTCTCTGAATACTTGTTCTGGTTGTGCTTAGTGACTTGGAATTTGTACTTTTTATCTCATAAATTACACATTTTATCTCATAAATTACAATTTTTCTCTCATAAATTAGACTTTTTATCTAATAACTTTGACTTTTTATTACACCCCTGTTCTAGAACGTCCTTCTGTAAGATGTCTAAAGGGTTGGCAGCAGAATAACAGACTGTCACAGCAGATTTAAAAGTATTTCTTAATATTATTTACATCCACGTCTGGCAGTTTCTCTCAAAAATATAAAAGCCAACAGGACTTTTGAGTCGTGTCACATCCAAGCAGTTCTTTAGAAAAGATGTGATTTAAATGACATTTTCAGAAGCACCACTCATCCTCGCAGCTATATTAGAATTTCATGTATATGGTGGATGCAGGAAAGTCACACATATGCTAGGTGCACGGCCGCTGTGCGAGCTTCCCTAACGGATCGGTTCAGCATTAGAAAAGGTCAGAATATGTCACAGTCAAAGTTCCATATTAACAGGCTGCCTCAAAGGAAATGTAAACAGGGTTTCACACCAGCAGCTCTGGCTCTGCAGCTTCTGCACAGCAATTAAATCAGGTACAACATGTCCTGAGACACAGTTATTGCTGTGATCTGACCACATTTGCAGTTATATATGTTCTAGTTTGTTTTTTTTTTCTGAAGGTGTGATCAGTCACTTTTCCATTGAGTCCAGAGGAAGAGTGTGTTAACTCCACAAATGTAATAAAAAAAGTGCAGCTTTTAATGTAATAACCAACAAATGTAATAAAAATGTGGAGTTTGTAATACAATGACCCACAAATATAATGACAAATATTCAGAGAATGTCTAATCTTGCCGCTATTTTGTTCCAATCTCAAGTTTCTCTGACAACCCGTTCTTGAATTAGAGCCAATAATGTGGTTTTGACCTTTCTGCTGAAGGTGACCTTGACCTTTGACCTTTTACACTATTGTCTCATCATCTGAACCCGCTTTATCCTCAGTAGGGTCGCCGGGGTAACTGGGGGTCTAATCCAGCTACAATGGGCGAAGGCGGGGTACACCCTGTATGAGACACTAGTTCATCTCAGGACTGAACATTTATAGACAAACAATCACTGTCACATTCACACCTATGGACAATTTAGATTAACCAGTTAACTAGTTAACCAGTCAACCTATCAGTGCATGTGTTTGGATGGTGGGAGGAAACCGGAGTACCTGGAGAAAACCCACGTGGCCACGGGGAGAACATGTAAACTCCACACAGAAAGGTCTGGTGCTGGATATGAACCAGGGTCCTTCTCGCTGTGAGGCACAAGTGCTAACCACTGCACCACCGTACCGCAATTTAACACTATTGTTAATTTCATTATATGTATATATGCATCAGTGTGTGTAATATTATAATATATCCAGTAGTGATTCAGTTATAATGTGATATGTCTATGTTTGACACACATAAAAAAAAGATAAAAGCACAATAAAAACAAGAAAAGTAAAAAAAAGACTCAGATAAAAACATCACAAAAGCTAAACATACTAAGATAAAAACATAAAACAATAAAAAGCTAAAAATGTTTTTATCAGAAACACAATAAAAGTTACAAATACTCATATTAAAACATAATAAATTGGTAAATAGCCTGTTGTGTGTTGGTATCATATGGTTCCACAGAAGGTGAACTTTTCATATTTTGTGCCCAGTTCAAATGTTGTTTTTTCTTCAACTGCACTTTTTCAGAAATGTAGAGAAGATGTTTAGAGGAAAACATCCCCCTCCTCCATTTATATATTGTGAGTTATGGAACACAATCTGTACTTTTGCTTTTTGTTTTTCCCTCCAGACTTTGACAAGTTTTGGTTCAAACTGCAGCAGAGGTTTTGTGGTTAGTCTGGAGACTTTAGCAAAAGCGTTAATGAGCAGAAAAGTCTTTAAAATATCATGTGTCGAAACTGACAATGGACAAAAAAAACACTGCTTTACACTAATTTAACCCTTAAAACCCCAGAGAGTTTCTGTATGACTTTACATTATGAATTGTTTCTTTCTATTCAACTTTTCTTGAGTGATTTATCATCATTTATCATAATATTTTCCTCTGTAAATAAATAAAATAAAATAGAAATATATGTAATAGAAATAAAATTCCTGCATTTTCCTCAGTTTAATTTACTGGTCATGTAAATGTTCATTAAAAAACTAATATTAAAGTTAATTATCAATATAATCAATATAATTCAAAAACCTTTAATTTGTTATTCCCAAATTCATTTATTATATTATTATCCTCTGGATTATGTATTTTTCAGTAAAAATCTGGTATTTTTTTCTACTGTAACACCCTGAAGTTACGCACATAATGTATTCCCCAATTTTCCCTGATTTAATCGTGTTAAATAATACACACTGTCAACACGAATAAGTTATAATTAAAAAAATTGAAGGCAATTGATTGCCTCAATTAATTTACCTATTGTCCTTATCCATTAGTTTTGTCATGCTTCTAAACCTTTTGTTAGTTAAGCTTCATGTGACACAAACTGATGACTGTTATTATTGTTTTGTTATTTTTTTAGAGTACGTAGTCATGGAAAAAAGAAAAGTATTGGTTAAAGTGTGTATGAACGCTGTTCCTTGTTATTACTTAAACTGTGGTCTGTGTTCAATATATTTAGATCTTCCTACAGGATACCTCTGTCTGTCTGTCTGGCCAATTTTGATTAATAAATGTAATATTTGTTCCCCATTATCTAGCATTTTTTGTTTCCTTGTGTGTTTTTGTGTATTTTGTAACACTTTATACTCCAAGGTGAAATAATGGTGTTAATTTAATGGTAAGGGTTAGTTTAGCAATGGATATGACTATGTGACTTCACAGAAAAAACATGGTTCAGAATACAGGAGCGTGGAGCAAATGAAAAGCCGGAGACATTGAATATAGGTTAAAGAAAAGAGTATTAAATGATGCAAATAAGGCACAAAGGTACACAAACACAACAGTTTAAAGGGAAAACAATTAGGGGAAAAAACCCTTGTAATGTTAATTAAACAACAAAAGAAATAATAATAATATTACTGAGTGTTCCTCAATTATGATCCTTGGGTAATTCACAGTTCAGTTTCTGTTATTCTTTCACAGTTCAGTTTTTTTTTTTATATAGTCCTTTTGGGAAAAGGCACAAATGTTCTAGGAAGGGAGGAAAAAAAACTATCCAACGCAAAATGTCTGGAGGCACCCGGACAATTCATAAGGTTCTACCGGTAAAGGCTCGCCACCTCTTACAGAGGAATCAAAGGTTGATGAGGGGGGGGCGAGACCTGACCGTCGTTGAGGGTTTTATTTTGAAGCTTTTTCCAGAGTTTCCTGTTTGACTTGTTCGCTCATTTGCTGTGAGACAGAGTCCATAGCCGGAATCAGTGACAGGAAGTGTCCTTGGTGGCATCCCTTTTTTATTATAGCTCCTCCTTGTGGCTAACCCAATCAGGTGCGATAGGAGGCACAGGGATGATTGGGGGTGTGGGAAGCTAATTATGGAACATGGGTTACAATTTCGTGAGCAATTTGAGTAAAAAAAAAAAACAGTTGACCGACATAAATTGTTTTAATCACGATTAATCAAAATTAATCCAAAGCAGCCCTGTGATTAATCTGATTAAGAATTGTAATCATTTGACAGCCCTAAGGGTTTGTGAGTCCAGCCTTCTCACCATCAGGTCCTACATTCATCCACTCTTCTAGAACTGCTGGGTTTAATGCCACATGTTCATCAGTTCACATCCTAATGGACAGTAATCTGAAAAAGAACTGTCGCCTCATTAAAATGTGAAACATACAGAATTATGTGACTTAATTCAGCCTCACAGCAGCTGTTCAAACATCCTGGTCTGAGGCAACTTCTCTGTATTTATTAAAAAGCCAGAATAATATGAAGAACAGGCAGATGGAAGATCCTTAAAGACTGCAAAAGAAGTGATGATGAAAACAAGTGAAAACCAATGGAAAAGTAATTAACAGCCTTATTTCTGTCCATATTAAAGATAAGTTAAGTGAGGGTAATATATTGTATGTTTTCTGTTGGACTGTGAAAGAGCTTTTATTCAACCTCTAACATAGTGTTTGTGTATTTTATTGACTTTTTTTTACTTTGTTTAACCCACAAAGACCCAACGCTATGAATTTTTCTTCATATTTGACCTTTTTTTTTTTAAGTGATTTATCACCATTTATTATAATATTATCCTCTGCATTTTGCTTCTTTCTCTTCTTTGCTTGTTGGAACATCAACCCACATCCCTATTTATTTGTTTCTTTATTTATGTGATTCTATTTGTGGAAAAATCTCTTCCACTTCAGTTTTACGTGACATATGAATTATTCTCCACCTGAAATGAACTAAACTGAAAAATGTCAGATTGTGTCAAATCATTTAATATTAAAGAGGTCGACACAGTTTCCACATTTAAAATTAGGTTTGAAACATTACTGTTTGAGAAAGACTGTAGTCAGGTTGGTCAAAAACAGACTGAAGTCACAGTTCAGTCTAAGCTGCACTAGGAGAAAGAATGCTGGGGGAAGTACAGGCACTGAGTCCTATCACCTCTCTCTCTCTCTCTCTCTCTATCTCTCTCACTCTCTCTCTCTCTCTCTCTCTCTTGTCTGTATTTGTAATTTCTTAAACCTATTTTACATACCAAATCTGTTAATGGCAATTCACCCTGTGTCCCCTTTCTCTACTCCCCCCAGAGGGGGGAGTGGCAACTCTCTCAGTAGTATCCACATAAGGAGCCATAGACAACAGGATCTGCAGTGACTCACTGGTGTCCTGTGCTGACCTGTGACCCCAGACCTCCTCCCCCACCCTCACCTGTCTGATGGATGGACCTTAGTAGATGTTAGATTGGAACGGCCGGACGAATCGGGGGGCGGGACTAAGTTTTGGACGTTCTGCACAGCTGCAGATTTCATTGCTATGGCCTGAAATATGACACCAAGATGCAGCGCAGTCAAAAAGCTGAATTGGGTGCATATCATTGGTCATATTTCTTTGTGGCGTGCTTTTATTTATTATTTTCTTTCATGTGGAGTATTTTGGCAAAAATAAGCACCACAAGGATGGAATATATTTTTTGATTTATTATATTTGTCTGAACCTGATTAGAGTACTGACTCATTCAATACTGTTTTTTTTTTACTCAAACTTTCCTGTACACCACGAAACTAGACAGAGAGGAAGGCCATGGTGATGCAAAGTGACATTAAAATAATAAAATGACAGTGAAATAATATGCTCAAGTCAGTTATATTTAAGAACCTGTGTTGAATTCTATTTTACAGTCATTTATACACTCATAAATGAATGCTAAATGCTTTTGACACCATGAACATTGCGCACACCATTTTTGTTCATTCCATTCATCTTTACTTTTGTCATACGGTCTACTGAAAAAATAATTAACTTAGACCTAGAGTCGTACTCGGTGGTCTGGATAGATTTTGCCAGATCTTCTTCTTTCAACAGTGCTGTCATCTTTCAAAGCTGTGAAATTTAACAAGTTACCATCCTTTTTGATCTCAGACTGTTGCAATTGCGTCAAATGTCTTGAGCACCGCCCCTGTCCCACCCCCCGTCTGTTCCAATCTAGCATCTACCATGGACCCCGCCTCCGTCCATGGTAGTGGATCTCTTCAGTGTGGCTCTCCTCAAGATTTCTTCTTGTTTCTCACTGGGTTTTGCACGTTTTTTGCCAAGAAGGAGGGTCTTGGGACAAGGAATGCTTGGGATTTCATCTATTTTTGTGATTGATTGTTCTCTCCAATCAACCCTCTAAAGCCCTGTGAGACAATGTTGTTGTGATTTGGGGCTCTATAAATAAAATTGAATTGAATTGGGGTTGGAACAGATGGAACTGAGTTTGAGTTTATTTGAGCAGTTTACATATCTTGTAACAGTACAAGTTATAGTGTTTATATAATGATAGCTTAAAAGGAGTAGGCTGCATTCATCCAATTTTATTTTCTTTGCAGTTTGGACATTTAACACAAACATTTAATATTTAATGTTTTTTTTCCTTCATTTATTATAAATATGTTTGCAGTTATTACAGTTAAATAGCATAACCTTTACTGTCACTGTTATCGAATATTGAATTCTCCTGAAAACTCATACCATTTAAAAGTATAGAGATCAATCACATAATGGAAATGCATTCAGTACATTTCAAACTAAAGTTATTTTAAAACACCGTCATTATCATTGTATTAAAGGGATAGTTCAGTATTTTTCACATTTTTGGTCAAAGTAAAAGTAGTCCCGGGAGGTTTCCTGAGGTCAAGAAAGTAGCGATCAATGCACATTGTCACTGCTAACAGCTGTGCGCCTGCACGTAGCCGCCGCAAACACTGCTGAACAACTGATGAAAGTATTTTGCTAAGGCACACAGCTGTTAGACTTAGACTTAGACTTCCTTTATTGTCATTGCACAAGAATACACACAACAGTGGGTTTTTTGGCAACGAGACGTCGTTGCTTGGCTTCCGGAGCACACATACTAAATAAATAAGTAAAAAGCATCTAAGGAACAGAGTAAACAGAATGGATAGTGCAAAAAACAGAGTAATTAGTGCAAATATAAAAATTTTTTTTTTTTTTTTTTTAGCATCTGGGGGGGGGGGGGGGGGGTCGTTTCACAACCAGGAGGTAGATTTCTGTCCATTTTATGGATAAGTGCACTGAGAGTACATTGTCCATGAGGTAGATGAATGTGTGTGTGGGGGTTGTTATTTGGCATTCAGCAGTCTGGTGGCCAGGGACAATGTGCATTGATCACTAATGACAGAAAGTAGCTCCAAACAAGTATGAGTTGTGAGTTTTTGTTCTGTGATGGTTTTGTTATGCAAATAAATCACTCATTCCAACACATACTGTTTTGAGAGGAAACATATTTTATTTTGTTGACCCCAGGAAACCTGCGCCGGGACTACTTTGGCTTTGACCAAAACCAGACCAGAACTGGGTTCACAGGACACAGTTGGGGGTTAAGTCACTGTGGGTGCACCAGAGTAAAGACGCTGATGACAAACACATGAATGTGAAAAATACTGAACTGTCCCTTTAAATCATAGTGAATGAGAAAATGTCAAACTAGGACCATTATCACCGTAAATGGTAATATTTAACTTTATTTAGATCCAGATTATTACACATTCAAACACTTTACATTATCACTAAGTTTAGTGACTGCAATAAATCAGAGAAAATCTGAACATTTGATGAGTTCCTTCCTCAGTGTTTGATAGGAGTGATGATCAGAGGAGCAGAGTTTTTACCTTCATCATTAGGCCATGGATTAAAGAGTGGGAGGAGTTTATCATTGAAGATGCAGCCAATGAAGGAGTAGATGAGACATGAAGAATCTACATCATAAAAGGAGACCAGACCCTCCTCATTATCCACAAACACTCCCACTTTCTGAAGACCAGACCGCACAGACAGACGGACACGAGGATCAGCAAAAGCAAAGTACACATTTCCACCTGTCAAAGTGATGGCCCAGAGTCCGTTCTCAGGACTCCATGTGATCTCTTTTTTCCTGTTGATGGAGTTTCTCGTCACTCCTAAACTCCAGCTCGTTTTTCCTTTGACCTGAACCTCAAAGTAAAACCTGCCTGAAGAGAAACTCTGCTTCGATAAGATGGAAGAATAAACAGAGAACCTCTGTGCTTTGTCTGGAAGGTCCTTCTGTTCATCACCATAATGAACCTGTTTTCCATCTTCAGACAGGACTAGTCTAGGATGTGCTGTATCTGGATCCAGAGTCAGATCCACCTCATACTGTTGGACTCTCTTCAGCTCAGCTTCAAACATCATCTTCTTTATGTTTTCTGTGAGTTTCTTCTCCAGCTCAGACAAACCTCTCTCCACAGTTCCCTCATATGATGGTGGCCGCACGCTGACCTTTGTCCAGGTCTTCATGGATGGAGCAGCTTTTACACTTGTGAACCTCTGGACAAAGTGGAGGTGGTCTTCAGAGCCTAAGAACTGCTTCACCTCAGTGCTTCTCTTCTCCAGCTCACAGATTTCCTGTTCCAGCTCTTTGATGAGGTCTTCAGCCTGTTTCTTGGTGGTCCTCTGCTTTTCTTGGATCTCCTCTAAGAGCTGGTCCAGTCTTCTTTGAACAGTCTCCATCAGAGCAGTGAAGACCTCCACACCTTCAGTTGTCTCTCTGTCTGCAGCGTTCTTACTGAGCTCCACTGACTCTTGGATCTCCTGGATCTTCAGTCGTCTCTCCTGGATCATCTGCTGAACTTCAGCCTCTGCCTTCTTTAGCTCCTCCTTCTGTTCTTCATGTTCTTCATGCAGAGGAGTAATGTGATGACCTCTGTGGTCTGAGTAGGCGCAGTGGTGACAGATACATGTGCGGTCGGTTTTACAGAAGAGCTCCAAAGCTTTGTTGTGTTTCCTACACATCATGTCTTCCAGGTTCTCCACAGGCTGGATCAGCTCATGTCTTTTTAGTCCTGGAATTGTCAGATGATGATCCAGATGAATCTCACAGTAGGAGGTCAGACACACTAGGCAGGACTTCAGGGCCTTCAGTTTGGTTCCAGTGCAGATGTCACAGGGAACGTCTCCTGCTTTAGCAGCCTGTTGGTCTGAGCTGGAGATGTTTGGTTCCTGTTGAGCTTCACGTCTGAACTGATCCACCATCTGTTTGATGAACGTGTTGATCATCAGCTTAGGTTTCGTGTGAAAATCTGCTTTACACATGGGACATGTACATGGAACATTAACCCTCCAGTGCTCAGAGATGCAGGGTTTACAAAAATTGTGTCCACATGGTGTAGAGACTGGATCAGTGAAGACCTCCAGACAGATGGAACACAGGAACCAATCTTCAGATGAGACACGAGAGGCAGCAGCCATATCTGTGGACCAAAACAACAGATGAATGTAACAGAATATATGTGGATCAGTGATGGGTCAGCCCGCGGTTAACCGTGGTCACCCACAGTTGCGGATCATTGAAAAATATTTTTAATGATATTTGGGTTGCGGTTGGTCGGGTCGTTTGTCGTTTCAGATAAACATTAAAATAACCGGGTAAGTCGCTGTAATTTAAATATTAGGTACAATTTTCTATTATTAATTGAATTTCCATGAGGTGTCGTACACGGTGGTCAGTATCCTACGGTATGGAGGGAGCAAGAGAGAAAATAAACTTTGGGAGAGTGGAAGGTCCGGAAATATCCAAACAAAAAAGCTAAGGTTTGGGACACATTAGCTGAAATTTTTAAAGATGGTGAACGGCTCCCAGTGTTTTCTTTTCTGTGAAAACTGGGTTCAAATGGCTCTTTGGGTGTTACAGGTTGTCGACCCCTGGTTTAGATGCTGCACGTTGATAACTTATGAATGAAGCAGGACAAAAATATTACAAGCAATGACATTGGATATTCACACAAATAACTTCTGGTATGTGAGTAAGGTCATGTGATGTTCATAAAGACCATTGGCTACTTCTTAAAAATGCGGGTCGGGTCCATCCTTTTCAAATATATTTCTTGTGGTCCGAGTTGCGGGCAGGGTAGTGAAAAAAGCGGTCGGTTAAGAGTCGTTTATACATAGAACCACGCATCACTGATGTGGATATCTATCTATAATGCAACAAATCTCGTTCTGTAGTGTGTCTGGTTTGTCTGTGGAACTCCTAACACCTGCACAACTGCTCCAAATGATCACAAATTTAGAGGGTGACTTTCCAGTCCTATGGTGGATCACAGTGCAAAGTGTCACACCATTACGACAAACAACAACAAAGATAGTAATCTAATTTCATTGCTCTTTCTAACTTTGCAGCTCTGAGCATTGCTGTGCACATTGCTTAAGTCCCGCCCCCTGATTTGGCTCCAGCTGCAAACTCATCTGACGAACTCTCATCTGCATCCCACTCCCATGATGCCCTAAGTTTATTGTTATCATTCATATCCTCACAGTTCCCTTCTGGCTTATCGTCAAAGCACAAAGGTTTAGTTTTGCGCCATAGTTCATTACTAAAGCCAACTAATTGCTGTTATGGACTTTCACAAGGTCTCTATGACAACAACACAACTGTGCTACACGCCGCTAACAACTTCAGTCCCCCAGGAATTTGCAGACATTTATGTCATTGTTGCATCCACAAATGTCTGATGACCTTTTCCAAACAGTTGGAGTAAAAGTTACGGTGGTTTTTATGTTTTTCTTGCAATTTGGAAGCGACAACTGCGATAGTTTCAATATTCCATTTTTGTAGGTTACTACAACTTCAGTCATTGGACTATTAACATATGGACCTGTTCGCACATGATACGTGTTGTGGTAATTTCACTGACCGAATAATTGCCCTCATTCTCAATGGCGTATGCTGCTGCATTTTTTTTATCTTTAGAAGTCACATTAGATATTTCTGTCCACATTGGTTGGAACACATATATCCCAGTCTTTCTCAAAACAGATCACGTTGTGGTGGTCAGCAAGTCCAGTTGCAACCGAGGCTATTATTATGGTGCATTCGCACGAGTTAAGCAAGGTACGAAATTTACTGAATTAACAGGTGGAACGTCTGATTCACTTTCAACTGAACATTGCACCAACCTTAATGACTGTAGGCTACATTATTATCTGGCTCATCCGCTGTTCAGTTTTATCACTTCAATTTTAGACCCTTTTCATTTTTGATTTGTTTGTTAGCTGTAGTTTAGTAGGCGGAGCCACATTAAGACACTGTGAAAGTAGACAGTAATATTTGAGTGTTGGATTAGCGACTGGAGGCTCACTTCTTGGCCGTAATAATAATAATAATAATAATAATAATAATAATAATAATAATAATAATAATAATAATAATAATAATAATAATAATAATAATAATAATAATAATAATAATATATCTTTCTGGGTGTTGATTGGTGTGGCCTGTGTTAGCATGACGCAAACTACTACAGTGGTAGACTGTCTGCTCCACCTGAAACTAGGTTTTTCTAATTCCACCAGTTGACAACTGACACCATTAGCATTATTAGCATTAGCATTATCATACTCACAGATTCCAGTACACACTTATAACTAGCCCCAACTAATCATTATAGTCTTTTCTTTCTGCTCATTTCACCCACATCAGTACAAAACAATCTCACATTTTCTACCGGCTCTGCACTAGTTTTTTTTCGGTGATTTATTTCTCCTTTTGAATCAGTCGAATAATCCAGTCTCGTCAGGTTGAGGAGCAGGAAAAGCCTGTGTTTACTTTAGGTCCTTAAATAGATCCATTTGTTACTGAAAATCGACCATGTTCCAGTTTTTCACAGACATTGTCTTTCATGGTTTATTGGTCTTTTTATGTTCAGGTGTCCTTTTATTTGTGACGTTAGTCAAACGTTTCAACTCAACAATGTCCTTCATGTTTGTCGCTGTTGTTCTGTCATAGAAATTAAACCTTTGCCCTTTCAAAGTAAAAGCATTTCCTACTCAATATCCACACAGCAGTCTATGGTGATTTCAATCTGAGTTTGTCCTGTTAATGCTACTGTGCAGTACTTTACTATTGTACAGTACTTTACTATTGTACAGTACTTTACTATTGTACAGTACTTTACTATCGTGTGGTACTTTACTATTGTACAGTACTTTACTATTGTACAGTACTTTACTATTGTACAGTACTTTACTATTGTACGGTACTTTACTATCGTGTGGTACTTTACTATTGTACAGTACTTTACTATTGTACAGTACTTTACTATTGTACAGTACTTTACTATCGTGTGGTACTTTACTATTGTACAGTACTTTACTATTGTACAGTACTTTACTATTGTACGGTACTTTACTATCGTGTGGTACTTTACTATTGTACAGTACTTTACTATTGTACAGTACTTTACTATTGTACAGTACTTTACTATCGTGTGGTACTTTACTATTGTACAGTACTTTACTATTGTACAGTACTTTACTATTGCACAGTACTTTACTATTGTACAGTACTTTACTATTGTACAGTACTTTACTATCGTGTGGTACTTTACTATTGTACAGTACTTTACTATTGTACAGTACTTTACTATTGTATAGTACTTTACTATTGTACAGTACTTTACTATTGTGTGGTACTTTACTATTGTACAGTACTTTACTATCGTGTGGTACTTTATTATTGTACAGTACTTTACTATTGTACAGTACTTTACTACTGTACAGTAGTTTACTACTATGTAGTACTTTACTGTTGTATAGTACTTTACTACTATTTAGTACTTTATTGTTGTGTTGTACTTAACTATTGTGTAATACTTTCCTCTTGTGTAGTACTTTACCACTGTGTAATACTTTACTACTGCATAGTACTCTCCTCTTGTGTAGTACTGTATTACTATGTAGTACTTTACTATTGTATAGTACTGTACTATTGTGTAGTACTTTACGACTGTGTAAAACTTTACAACTGTTTTACTTTAATATTGTGTCATACTTTACTATTCTATAGTACTTTACTACTGTGTAGTACTTTAGTACGGTATAGTACTTAGAGTTCTAGAGAATTCTACTGTAACTCTCCCCCCTCTCTCTCTTTGGACAGTTGGTGTGAACATAGTGTATACGTGTGTGTGTGTGTGTGTGTGTGTGTGTGTGTGTGTGTGTGTGTGTGTGTGTTTTCAGTTGAACATGTGTGTGTTTTCAGTTGAACATGTGTGTGTTTTCAGTTGAACATGTGTGTGTTTTCAGTTGAACATGTGTGTGTTTTCAGTTGAACATGTGTGTGTTTTCAGTTGAACTCACCACTGTTGATCAGTTGAAGGTCTGTTCGATGCTTCCAGACACGTCTGCAGCTCTGCTCACACTCAAATACTTTCACTTTCATTTCCTGGAAATGACTGTTGCTCTGTGGAACGTGGCTCCACCTCTGTTCCAGGGCCGTTCATAGGATTCCAGAGGGGCGGGGGCTCAGTGTCAGAATAGAGAACCATGTGTTCCCTTAAAAATACAATATGTGGATGAATGTCAAACTGTAAATGATATGACACTCATGTCTCCTTTGTGTTGATAAAGTATTGTCATAAACTCACTTTTCTGTCTTTTTTTTGTATTATACTGAAGGCAAAATGAACATGAATTGAAATTAATTACAGATGGTAATCAAGCTCTCTCTCTCTTTCTACTTGTTTGTAAAACCTTACAAAACGTGGACCAACATGCTATACAGAATAGAATAGAATAGAATAGAACAGAATAGAATAGAATAGAACAGAACAGAATAGATTACATTACAAAATACATTAAAAAAAACAAGTCTGCGGTTCATGGACCAGGTTAAAAGTTAACGAGAAAAAAGCAGAAATTCAGGTTAAAATATTCTTTGTTTTATTTTTTTTTTAGGCCTGAGCTGCGAACCACGTCCGGCTGAGGCCTATTGAGTCCGCTGTGATCGCAAGGGCACTAAATATGCCAAGGACGTGATCGCCAGTGACGACTCGCACCACTCACACACACAGGTCGAAAGATTTCTTATGAGGGGGTTAGACAAACACCATATTGTTCCTGCTCCGTTTCTTTATGACACATCCATTTGACCTCTAATTTGACCTCCTGAACCTGCACGAAAACTCACCACATTTTGCGCACACTTCAGAAGTGTGAAAAATTGCGAGTATTTATAGGTTTCATAAAAGTTGGTAAACACACGTGTCTACAGCGCCCCCTTGAATAGTTAAATATATTACATTAGGCCAGATTTAATTGCATTAAATCAGATAATTGCATTATCAGATTAATTATGATCATGGACAGATCTGCATTAATGTGTTAATTTTGACACACCTCATTTTCATTAACATTCACCATCTAGATTGATTCCCTAAGTGTTTTTTATTCCTCTTTAGGCTGAAAAAAAAACAATGCCATTGAAATATTTTTAATGAACCTATTTTTAGGTACAAAAATGTCCACTCAGCTGGAAAAGCTTTGAACCAAAGATGTGTATATTTAAAACACAATATCAGAACACTATGAAATAAAACATTTTTAATGCAGTTTGTGTTTAAGAAGAGAGAAGAGAGATCACTATTACCCATAAAATATCACGTTTACCTATAAAAGATCAATATTGCAGATAAAAAGATCAAAATTACCCACAAAAAGATCACTATTATCATTAACATGATCAGTATTACACATAAAAAAAGACCAGTATTACACATAAAAAAGACAAGTATTGCACATAAAAAAGACCAGTATTACACATAAAAAAGACAAGTATTACACATAAAAAAGACCAGTATTGCACATAAAAAAATCACCAACCATGTAAACATGTTAGTGCAGACCAGTTACAGTAATGATATGAACTGACTGATATGGAACTAAAACAACAGTATGTGCATCACAGGGTTAATTAATTATCAGTGGCTGTTTGGGGTCTTTAAAAGTTAAGGTTTATTCCATCCATTATTTTTCTCACATGTAAAAATGTAATTAAAACATTTATTAACAGCTCCATAATCTGCTGTAATATATACCTGTTAAAATAACTGTACTGAAATATGGCTGTAAAAACGTTCCAGATCTTAACTTACTGCCCACGCTCACAGTAAATGCAAAAAGATAAAAAAAAAAAAAACAATGCCACTGCTGTTGTCTTTCATGACTGAGGACAAAGTCATTTATTAAATGTAGTTTTTTCCACTCATTACTCGTTTCTACACTTTTGAAAGAATCACAATATGTTTGTGTGAAATCCCACCTGAAAGTTTCCTCTCATCTCCCTCTTTATTTATTTTTTTATTTTTTTATTCCAGCCTTGGGTGGGCGGATTCCCCTGTTCTCACTGTGGGTTTAAGGCAGTGGGGGGTCGTTTTCATTTACTGTTTCATCATGTAGGCGTTCGTTCCAAAGCCCCCTGAGATCAGAGCAGTTACTAATGTCCTTCTACTGCAAACATGAAATATATACAACTGACCAAGTGTATTAGTGTCATTCTAGTCTAGATATTTACACACTAGAATAGAATAGAATAGAACATAATAGAATAGAACAAAATAGAGCAGAATAGAATAGAATAGAATAGAACACAATAGAACAGAATAGAATAGAATAGAATAGAATAGAATAGAATAGAATAGAACAGAATAGAATAGAACAAAATAGAATAGAATAGAACAGAATAGAATAGAACACAATAGAACAGAATAGAATAGAATAGAATAGAATAGAATAGAACAGAATAGAATAGAACAGAATAGAATAGAATAGAAGCTTTATTTGTCATCACACAAATGTAATGAGAAAGATTCAATACAATATAAGTACTTTATTGATCCCACACCTTGGAAATAGTTTTTAAAAATTATTTTAAAAAATACGAGGCTAAAGAGGAACTCTACAATTATTTTAAAAGTATCTGCTTCAGACATTATCACAAATGTGTGAGATGAACCATTTTTAGATTATATGTTGATTTCACTTCATACTGAAGAAACACTTTTAACTATTTTTTAACTATTTTTCTTAGATGTTCAAACTTTAAAATGGGTCAATTTGACACATAACAAAACAGGAAGGTTAAAAGTGTTGTGTATATTTATATAGAGTCATGTTATTACACTGAATGGAGAGGTTTTTTAGAGTTAAATACATAATCATTCCTTTAGTGACTGAGTTTAAAAACACATAATATTCAGTAACAACAGCAGTAAGCCTCTGCTACTGGGTATAAATATCAAAGCTACGCCGTCAGTAAACAAAGCATCTGTGAAAGATTTAATCCATTTCTATGTCCTCCACAGTCAAGGTTAATATATGGTTTTATATATATATATATACTTACATATATATATATATATATATATATATATATATATATATATATATATATATATATATATATATATATATATACTTACATATATATATATATATATATATACTTTTTATAAGCTGGGTGCAATTTAAAGTAAAGTACTTTATTTGTCATCATACACTGTATAATGAAATGTGTCCTCTGTATTTAAGACGTCCTTTCTTTAATGTCATTAGGGTAACCTGTGAGGGGCAGTGGGCACCCATGGGCGGCGCCTGGGGACCCGTCTCCTGCTGTAGAACCAGCAGGTCAGAATCACCTGGATTTGACCCAAAAAAACATGTTGTGACGGGGGAAACTGGAGCACCCAGAACAAACCCATCTAGATACAGGGAGAGAAACACAGAAAGACCCAGTGTGTGTGTGTGTGTGTGTGTGTGTGTGTGTGTGTGTGCGCGTGTGAGTGAGTGTGTGTGTGTGTGTGCGTGCGTGTGCATGTTTGCATGTGTGTGTGAGTGAGTGTGTGTGTGTGTGTGTGTGTGTGCGTGTGTGTGCATGGGTGCGTGCATCCACATGTCCATGAAATGACATGGACATATACATATAGCTAATGTGCATCAGATGCAATGATCCATTTCAGTAAAGGTCAAAGGTCAAGGTCACTGTTAACTAAAAGGTCAAAATCACATTATCAGTTATAACTCAAGAACGGAGGGTCACAGAACTTTCAGATTGGTACCAAACTATGTGGAATGAAGAGTTCTATAATTCTATTACCTATAGTAAACTATTACCAATAGTTTTTGAGATCTCTGGAGGTCAAAGGTGACGTGGCAAAATG
>CM035787.1:52266180-52313680 GCA_020466265.1 Siphamia tubifer
ATCATTTGGCTTACACCATTGGACAGAACATTCAATATAAGCTTTTACCTCGTACCAAACACTTGGGTGTTTACCCACGGAACGGAGATCGTTTTGTTTGGCGAAAAGAGGTGGAAGTCGTCTTTGCCTTTGCTCAGCAATACCTGAACTTTTGTCACCGCTTAAATAATTGACTCAATAAACACCTTTATTGATTGGATTTCAATGTAATGACCACAGGAAGTGAACATAGAGGTGTTAAGGTACCGTTTTTTGATAAGATGTAAACACTAATAACAAATCACCTTCCAGCCTAAATTTGGCTGTAGCTCTGAACGGCTCAGTGCCACTTATGCCTGGTTTGGTGGTGGTGGGTCACATATATTAAGACGTTTATCGAACATCACATGACCTTTGACCTCACTCACATACTTGCATTTATTTCTGTGTTTAAATTCCATGTCATTGTTTGTAAGTTAATATGTTTATTAATATGTTTGTTCTGCTTCATCATTCAAAACTTATCAACGGTTTAGCATCAAAACCAGGGGTGGACATCCTGTAACACCCAAAGACACATTTGAACCTGGTTTCCGTGGAAACGAAAACACTGGGAGCCGCTCATCATCTTTAAAAATCTCAGCCTATGCGTTGTTTGAACTTTATTAACTTTATTTCCTCTCTCGCTCCGTCCATACTGTAGGACACTGACCACGATGGACAACACCTTCACTGAAATACAGTTAATAAAGTGAATTTACCAGGTTATTTTAATGTTTATCTCAAACAGTAAACGACCCGACCGACCACAACCCTAGTATCATTGTAAATAGTTTTTACACACACACACACACACACACACACACACATATATATATATATATATATATATATATATATATATATATATATATATATATATATATATATATATATATATATATATATATATATATATTATTTATTTATTTATTTATTTATTTATTTTTAATTAATTAATTAATTTTTTTTGGGTGAAGTGTATTACTAAATATGTCACGTCTCGTCGTCTGAACCCACTTATCCTCACTAGGTTCACGGGGAAACTGTTTTCATCATGGTCAAAAACTTTCATTTCATTGGCCTGAAGGTGTTTTGCTGCTAAACATTCACTGTTTTTGTTAAATATTTATTGTTTTGGGGGCATTTAGTGAAACAGCAGATTGTGTGAATTACCTTCTGGGGACAAATTCAACAGATAACCTCTGAATGATCAACTAAATATGTATATACACATTTTAGATCAGCCAGGACTCCATAAATAAACATTCAGAGCCACAGGAATTTCTGAAATCCTATTTCACAAACCTCGACAGAGAAAGATCTATTTTGATGATGTGTATTTCCATGCATTTATTGGCCTTTCTGAGCGATTTAATGTGTGAAAATATGAGCGACAAACACACAATATCAGGAGGAGGCAGCGGAAACGGAGCCAAACAGACTAAAGGGTTGAGACCAGAGGATAGATCATATTCTTGTTTATACAGAACAGTCTGCTCAGGAATTATGTTCATGTTAGACACGGAAAATGATCCACATCCACTGCCAAAGCAAGGATGCAATGAAGGTTTTTTTTTTTACTATATTTTTTTTCAGTAGTTACGCTACACTGGGACAAAAAAAAAAATCTAAATATTAAGTGTGTTTCTTTCACTTCCTGGTTCCTGACACAGTATTGCACACATTTGACCAGATTTGCCTCTTATTAGTGATGCGAGGTTAGGGGGTTTTACAGAAATCCGCCCCGCCCAAACCCAAGACGTGGCTAGGCCTGCCCCGCCCAACCCGCATGATGTCACGTATCGATAAACCCAACCCGCCCACTATCAACCCACGAGCTTAAATTTGTCTCTAAACTCACATAGTACATTCGCAGCATCTTTACCTTGTGCTTCTAATGTTAAAAGTCATGAAGCATCATTTTTGCCTCCTTTCTAATGTCTCAATATGCACTCCAGCACATAAAATAGACTCCACCCACATCATCACTCTATAAAGACAACACATACAACGTTTCCGTACAACCTTCGCATCGCTTGTTTTAATCTTCTCCCTGATCAAGTCCCACATTTTCACTCTTATCTCTGAGTGTTCAGGGAGATTTGGCGCTAATAACAAATAACAAAAAGTTGGGATAAAAAAGCATTCAAAACAGGAAGTGACGGGCTTGCACACACACACACACACACACACACACACACCTCAGCGGGTATTGATTGTCCCTGACCCGCCCCACCCGCATCCGCAATATGTATTAATACTGCGACTCAGCCCGCCCGACTCGCGGGTCACCCGCAGATATCCACTGGCCAGTGGGTAGCCCGCGCAACACTACCTCTTATCATTTCGAAAACACATTTTTGGTGACCGTGACCTTAGCCTTTGACGTACATTCACCAACATTCAATGGGTTCTATTCTGCACCACCTCGCACCATTTCTGACAATTTCATAGAAATTGGTCCAGTAGTTTTTTTTTTTCGTAAAGCTGCTTTCAAACAAACAGACCAACAGACTTACTGTTTTAAGACGTCTTATTACCCACGACCTTAATAAGACATGAACAACTGACAGAGGAACTTTTAACTATAATTCAGCAAATCTCAAACCCAAGAGCTAAATCTTCAGCCCAGCTACTGTGCAGACGGTGAACCATGACATTATAATAACTACAAATAAGTTACTGGTGTTTGTGAAACCCTGAACTTATGACATGACATGTGGTGCTAGATTAACAATCTATTTGTAATCCAACAAATGTGTGTCTGTAGAGCACAGGTGTCAAACATAAGGCCCGGGGGCCAAATCTGGCCCGTCAAAGGGTCCAATGTGGCCCTTGGGATGAATTTGTGAAATGCAAAAATTAGACTGAAGCTAGTGTCAAAATCACTTCCAAGTTACATTTACTCCAGGTTATAGTAGGGTACAGTGGATCAGAGCAGTAAAATATTGTCATGATAAGAAATAAATAATTAAAACTGCACATGAAGAGTTCATTTGCAAAAACAGATAACTCAATTTTTCGTTTTTTTTTTCAGAAAATTGCATTTTTTACTCTACATTCCAGGTAATACTCATTGATTTGATATATTATTTATTCAATTTAGTGGCTCTTACCAAATGAAATAAATAATATATCAAATAAATCAGTATTATCTGTGGAATGTAGAGTAAAAAACGTAATTTCGTGAAAAAAAAGAAAAATGGAGTTATCTCTTTTTGCAAATGAACTCTTCACATGTTCTTTGTTTTAGTATAAAAAAGTAAAATGACATGAAAATATTGTCAATTTCAAACTATCCTTTTACAATAAATATGAACCACCTCAAATGTCTTAAGAGAAATAAATGTCATTTTACTAAATGTTTTGTGTATGTATTATCGTAATATACATTGTAATGCACATGCGTAAATGATGAACTCAAGTAGAATATTATTAACTTCACCTTTTTGTACCCCCCCCCCCCCCCAGTTGTTCATGTTATTTAAGGAAATTGAAAATATTACAATTTTTATTATATCATTTTATTTCTATCTATCATATTATTTGACTGGTCTGGCCCACTTCAGGTCATATCGGGCTCTATTTGGCCCCTGAACTAAAATGAGTTTGACACCCCTGCCTCCTGTTTGTCTGTGGAACTACGAACACCTGCACAACTCCACCAAATCTATAGTATAAATATGTAGAAAGGAAGAATCAGTGTGTCCGTCTTCCTCTAGTCATTAAAAAAAACAGACTTTTTGGGCAGAACTGCAGGCCTACTTTTAGTTTGTGACGTCTGTAGTTGAATTTTAATGTTGCACGGACCAACAGTGATCATTTAGACACAATGGTGCACACCCACATTCTGCCTGATTGGGTCTTATCAGTAACTACACATTCTTCCTTTGTTCATCAACAACAAATGACACCTGTGAGGTAAACCATAACCCACACCCTAATTTTCATCAAAACCAGCCATCCTCAGGGGTGGACAAAAAAAAAAACCCCAGCAGAACAGAGACGCTGTGGAAATAGAACCAATATTCTGACCTTTCAGAAAATGCACTAAGAATAGAATACAATTACCATAAATACATAAAAAATATACTAACATGCACTCAGAATAGAGTAAACTTCACTAAAATACACTTAAATACACTTAAAAATATACTTATGTGCAGTAAAAATACAGTAAAAACACTTATTTTTTTATGTTCTTTGTTCAGTTGAGTTTGTTCATTTTAATTCCTGGTCCAAATATCTAACGAGTTTAAATCTATTAATTTATTATATTGTGTATGACATGTACCCCCCCCCACCCCACCCACCCTCCCCTATGGCCAAGGTATGGTTCTCAGACAGAAGAGATAACACCTTTTTTCTATAGTCGTTTCTTTTAAGGCCATTATTGCTCTCCACACTCAGGGGTCGTCTTTACTCTATTATGGGAAAAAAAAAAAAACTTTTTAAGTGCACTGAAGTACTTCCTTTCACTGATATTCAATAGCCTGTACCATCAATACCAAACCAGATCAATACCAAAGTGCTGTTTTTCTTTTGAGCAGTGGGGTTTCTTCAGGACCAGTCAGACATTTACATTCTACATTTTTTATTTTATTATTTTCTTTCTACATTTGTGCCATGAATATAGACTGGAACAACATGTCATCACACTTACACACAGAATCACCTAAAGAGGAACTTTTCAGTCAGATATAAAGAACTGATTGTCATACAATAGATGTTGAATATATTATTTACAGAAATCTTACCAAGATACATTTCACCCATAACATAACAGGAGGGTTGAATTCAGGTGTTTAGAGTTAATGGATGTTTTTGACACAAAAGGCCGACGGAGGAAAAGAAATGGATTTGGTTAAAAAAATAAGCACTAGTTTTATCATGAGAAAGAAGTTTCTGACACAGTTGTAACCTCCAGTCAAACTGCTGGGTCAAATTAACCCAAACAATATCTGTGTGATTCTGTACGAATCCATGTTTGTTCTATTTGTTCTTTCGTTTTTCAACTGCCAATCAAAGCCGAAAATATATAAAGGAAATTGATTATTTTCTTTTTCCTTTTCTTAATACAACATGAAAAATTTATATATTCCTGGTTTTTCATATTTTGATTTTAGGCTCAGGTCAAAAATACGAAATGGAAAAATGGGCAACTTGACTGAAGTAGATTTTTATATTTAATTGTTTGTATTTACTAAAGCTGTAACGGTAGATGTATTTTTGCCAAACCGTTGAAAACAGACGTTGGGTTCAGTACAAGCCTATCCTGAATGAGCACAGTCAGTTTGTATCTGACCATGTGACCATGTGACCAGGTGACCATGTGACCATGTGACCAGGTGACTAGGTGACCAGGTGACCATGTGACCATGTGACCAGGTGACTAGGTGACCAGGTGACCATGTGACCATGTGACTAGGTGTCCATGTGACCATGTGACTAGGTAACCATGTGACCAGGTGACCATGTGACTAGGTGACCATGTGACCATGTGACCAGGTGACCAGGTGACTAGGTGACCATGTGACCATGTGACTAGGTGTCCATGTGACCATGTGACTAGGTGACCATGTGACCAGGTGACCATGTGACCAGGTGACCAGGTGACTAGGTGACCATGTGACTAGGTGTCCATGTGACTAGGTGACCATGTGACCAGGTGACCATGTGACCAGGTGACCATGTGACCAGGTGACCATGTGACTAGGTGTCCATGTGACCATGTGACTAGGTGACCATGTGACCAGGTGACCATGTGACCAGGTGACCATGTGACTAGGTGACCATGTGACCATGTGACCAGGTGACTAGGTGACCATGTGACCATGTGACTAGGTGACCATGTGACTAGGTGACCATGTGACCATGTGACTAGGTGACCATGTGACCAGGTGACCATGTGACCATGTGACCAGGTGACCATGTGACCAGGTGACCATGTGACTAGGTGACCAGGTGACTAGGTGACCATGTGACCATGTGACCATGTGACCATGTGACCATGTGACCATGTGACCATGTGACTAGGTGACCATGTGACCATGTTCATATCATGTGGGGGTGAGGGTAGAAAACAGACTTGAGGTGGAACAGTTCACCAGTACTTCCTCATACATGTCCATGACACAGTGATGAGGCGTCTGTGATTGGCTCAGAATGCGTGAACACTCCCCCCTCCCCTCTGCCTCTGGACTGTCCACCTGGTGTTATCTTGACTTAAACCTTTCTGGAGGTTTTGTACTTTGCTCTAATTCTGTCAACTTTAGTACCTGTGTTGTCAAAGAGTTACTGAAGGTGATCAATAGTGTCTACATTCATGGTGTTAAACTCTACCAAATAAATAATAACTACAGGCAAGACTAAAAAATAACATTTATCTTTTAGTTTATTCCACTTTACTCAGTCATAGTAGTAACGACAGTATTTTAGACCAATGGGAATAGATTGTGTGAAGTCTGTAGATGTCCATAGATACAAAGAACATCAATATAAACCTGAGGATTCTGGAGCAGTTCTTCATTTACTTGTGTTTTTTAGGTGTTTTTCCATGAAAATATGGTCAGGGTGGAAGAGGTTAATGAACATTTGCATGTTTTTGTCATTTTATTCACTCGATGATGATGATTATGTGAGATAAAGAATAAAACACCATGAAATAATCATGTTTTTTGTCCCTCTGGTAATGATATTAAAAGGTGCATTAAGTCTGGTATAAAACCAATAAAAAGGCCTGGGGGGGGGGCATACACGACCCACTGCTGGTGTTTAGTAACAACACTGTACGATATTCTTTTTCTTTGTCTTTACAGACTGGCGTAGTTTTCTTTGTTGAAATGTCAGCTGACACTTAACATTAGCGTTACTCATCTCAGCTCAGTAAGACATAATTACCAGCATTAAAACATATGATGATATTATTACAATTACAGTGATATTTTACTATTACATACAACACATAAAGCTTGTTTTTACTGCAAATGGAGCAGATTTTGGTCGGTGCTCAGTTTGCTTCCGTTACCATCTGTCTGCGTTGTCATGACGAGTGGACGTTCTGTCCTTCATATGTTCAAAGATGACGTGTCCGCCTGCTGTACACTTCCTCATTCACTCATATTGGATTGGATTGAATTTTTTTACGCTGCTCTAATGTAAATGTCGCTTAGTAAAAAAAATAAAAACATGATTAAGAAGATTTTAATTTATGTTTCTGATTAAAGGTTGATTAAAAACTGATTAATAAATGAAGAAAAATATAAGAAAATGCTCGAAAATATGGAAGTGGGTTAGGACCACTGGTAAAAAAAAAAAAAAATTATTTTTCTTCTTATTATGATAAAAACTTGTCATTCTGAGATTTAAAGTCAAAATTCTGAGGAAAAAACTCACAATTCTGTCTTTTTTTTCCCTCAAGATTTTGACTTTACACTGAGAATTCGTACTTTTTGTTCAGAATTTTGACTTTTTTTTCCTTCAGAATTATGACAATCAACTCAGAATTTGGACTTTTTCTTTTATAATTCTGACTTGAAGCTCAGAATTATAACATTAAATTCTGAATTTGGATTTTTTGCTGAGAATTCTGACATTAAACTCAGAATTTTAGACCCCCCCACACATACATAATTCTGACTTTAAACACAGATTTCATCATTTTTGCTCAGTATAATAATAATAAAAAAATAGATAATAGACCATTCTCCCCCCTTTGACCCTAATCCTCTTCCATATCATCACCAGTGGGTGTGTCAGTGTCATGAATGTCAAACACAAACATGTTCTTCTTCCTCCACGTCCACACCGTGACTCTATCTCAGGTGTGAAACGTTTCGCTGTGCGTCGACTGAAACACATCATATTCTGTCTAACCCATGTGACTCCAGCGCCTCACGCAGATGTGGAAGCAGCTGATAGCCACATATGTCCAATCCCTTCAGTACGACGCTGACATGATGCGAGGAGCCCCCGGTCGCTGTCTGATAACACACACACACCGGTCTGAATGAAAAGCAGAAAAACAGGCTGAGTTAAGAACCATCAACACTAACATTATAGGGTTTGGATAAAGAGACAGGACATGAAATCCATTTAGTTGTTGTTAATTATCATTTATATATATTAGTATATGTGATTGTTTTAAATGTAATTCATTCTATGGGCCTGATTGGACCTTTTAACGGGATGGTTTTGGCCTTTGGGTCTTATGTTTGACCTCTGTGATGTAAATTATGCTCCTTTGCATAATAAGAAGAGTAAAAAACATTTCAAATAATTATTTTGAGATGCTCGAATATTTATTAAAACCAAAAAAAATCTGCAATCAATTCATATTACAGTAAAATCCCCTCCACTAAGGCTGTCTATCAATGAAAAACACATTATTCATGCAGTTTGTTATAATTAGTTATGATTAATCTTTTTTTTTCTTCTTTAAATTAAGAATAACTAGTGCAGAGCCCATAGAAAATGTGAGATTGTTTGCTACTAATGTGTTGTTGAAGTGGGTGAAATGAGTTGAAAGAAGAAGAAAGAAAGAAAGAAAGAAAGAAAGAAAGAAAGAAAGAAAGAAAGACTATAATAACTAGTATTCACAGAATGTCTAATATCAACCCTGTTTTGTGCCAATCTCAAGTTTCTATGACAACTTGAATTAGAGCCAATAATGTTATATTGACCTTTCTGCTAAATGCGACCTTGACCTTTGACCTTTTGCAATATTGATAATATTGATCAGTGTGTGTAATATTATGATAATATATCCAGTATTGATTAAGTTATAGCGTGATATGTCTATGTTTGACACACAGTGTCACCTTTGTCCAATGGGCTATGTTATGCATCGACTTTGACTGTATTGTTTTAGCAGGTGATTTTAACATTCATGTTGACAACTGTAATGATGGAAGTGTTAAAGAATTTTTGAATATTCTGGATAATTTTGGGCTTTCTCAGCATGTAAAGGATCCAACACATAACAAAGGGCACATATTAGATTTAATTGTTACCAAAGGTATTAATATTTCTGAGGTAATGGTGACTGATGTGGCTCTCTCTGATCACTATTGTGTCCTCTTTAAAGCTACTGCCCCCACTAATCCTGACAAAAAGGAGAGTGAGATGATCAGAAAACGTTATATTAATGACAACACCTGTACGTTATTCACCGAAGCGTTCATACCATCACCACTACTGCCTTCAGCTCCTGTCGATGACCTAGTCAATAGTTTTAGCTCCAAAGTTCAAACGGTCATTGATTCCATCGCCCCAATAAAGACCAAAGTTCTTTCACGAAAACCAAGGCCAACCTGGTTGCGTGCTACTTCAGTGAAGCTAAAAAAAAGGCTGTGCAGACAGGCAGAACGAAAGTGGCGAAAAAACAAACTACAGGTTAACTATGACACCTATAAAGAAAGTCTGCAGGCCTATAACCAGGAAGTCAAACATTCAAGGCAGTCCTTTTTCTCTGAGATGATCAACAGACACAGTAATAATGCACGCACATTGTTTTGTGTTGTGGACAGACTAACAAATCCAATAGCTTCAATTCCATCTGACCTGGTGTCCGAAAAGTCATGCAATGACTTTGCTGTTTTCTTTACAGATAAAATATTAAAGATAAGACAGACAGTCTGTAGCTCCAGCTCAGGAAAGATGTTTTTATCACGTGTACCTTCTTGTCATCTGGAACACTTTGTCCTTGTCGATTACACATCACTGACGGAAATTCTTAAACAGTTAAAGTCATCAACCTGCTGCCTTGACCATCTGCCTACCAAATTTTTTAAAAGTGTTTTTAACTGTATAGCTTCAGATATAATGCAGATAGTAAACAGTTCTCTTCAGTCAGGACAGTTTCCTCAGGCCTTGAAAACTGCAGTAATTAAACCTCTTCTAAAAAAGCCTAATCTGGATGCTTCAGTAATAGGTAACTACAGGCCCATATCAAACACACCATTTTTGGGAAAAATCATTGAAAGAGTTGTTTTTCAGCAAATTCATGCCTTCTTGGTGCAAAACAGTCTTTATAGTGACTTTCAGTCTGGATTCCGAGCACACCACAGCACTGAGACTGCACTGATCAAAGTGTTAAATGACATTCATCTGAATAATGATTCATCCAGAACCTCTGTCCTAGTACTATTGGACCTCAGTGCTGCATTTGATACAGTTGACCACAACATACTGCTTGACAGACTGGAAAAGTGGGTGGGGCTTACGGGCACTGTGTTAAACTGGTTCAAATCTTATTTACAAGATAGGAACTACTTCGTTTCAGTTGGCAATCATAGGTCAGTGAGTACAAATATGTTGTGTGGGGTTCCCCAAGGGTCAATTTTGGGACCGCTTCTGTTCAACATCTATATGCTGCCCCTGGCTCAGATCATAGAGCATTTCAACATTTCTTACCACACATACGCAGATGACACACAACTTTATATTTCCGTGTCAACACTCGATTACAGTCCCTTACTGACACTGAGTAAATGCATTCATCAAATCACTGAGTGGATGTGCCAGAACTTCCTCCAGCTTAATGCGGACAAAACAGAAGTGATTGTTTTTGGCCCCAAAAAAGAAAGGTCAAAGGTCAGTGCACACCTTGAGTCCATGTCACTAAACCCCACAAACCAAGCCAGAAATCTGGGTGTAATTATTGACTCTGACCTGAAACTTAACAAACATTTAAAAGCCATTACCAAATCTGCCTATTACCACCTAAAGAACATTGCTAAAATCAAGGGTCTTCTGTCCAAACCAGATACAGAAAAACTAATTCATTCATTCATTTTCAGTAAATTAGATTATTGCAATGGTGTCTTCACTGGTCTAAACAAAAAATCAATCAGGCAGCTACAGCTGATCCAAAACGCTGCTGCCAGAGTCCTGACCAGTACCAGGAAACTGGACCACATCACACCCATCCTCAAATCCTTACATTGGCTTCCTGTGGGTCAAAGGATAGAATTCAAAATCTTACTCCTAGTCTATAAAGCACTAAATGGCCTTGGACCCAAATACATCCTAGACCTACTGGTTCCTTATGAAGCATCCAGAGCCCTGAGGTCATCAGGAACAGGTTTACTGTGTGTTCCAAAGATAAGGACGAAACAAAGTGAGGCATCATTCAGTTACTCTGCTCCTCACCTGTGGAACAAACTACCTGGATACCTGAGGTCTGCTCAAACTGTCAGTTCATTTAAATCAGGCCTGAAAACATTATTGTTCACTGGAGCTTTTACTTAGATTATTATTTGCTTTAAAATGTTTTTATGTCTTGATTTTAATTGTCTTTTAATGCATCTTTATGATTTTAATTTTCTTCTGTTTCTGTTTTTGTGTAAAGCACCTTGAGTTGTCCTGTACATGAAATGTGCTATACAAATAAACTTGCCTTGCCTTGCCTTTGTCACCTTTGACCTCCTGAGATCTCAAAATCTATTGGTCGTAGGTGATGACACCAATTATGAGAATTGTAGAAATCTTCATTCCGCATCGTTTGGTACCAATCTGAAAGTTCTGTGACCCTCCGTTCACACACACACACACACACACACACACACACACACAAGGTGATTACAAATCAGGGGGCGGGACTTAGGCAATGTGATAGGCAATGGAGAGGCTAAGTCCCGCCCTTCTACTTCAGGTCCATGGGTGCTTAGCTCAAAAACAACTTGAATAGGAGTGAATGGAGTAAATCAAGCTAAATTCTGATTCTGTTT
The DNA here is from genome assembly GCA_020466265.1 of Siphamia tubifer. Classification (NCBI taxonomy): domain Eukaryota; kingdom Metazoa; phylum Chordata; class Actinopteri; order Kurtiformes; family Apogonidae; genus Siphamia; species Siphamia tubifer. Next base: position 52,277,931 of record CM035787.1, read on the forward strand.
GACAAGTGCTTTGAAATTCACATATGATAGTGGTTAATAATAAATATTTGATGTGTCATAGACAGACCACCTAGCCTAGGATCTAGACTGTCCCCAGTGGCCGCAAACTGCATCTGCTACGGGGGAAAGTCTAGAAAGTCTAGGCGAATTTGTGGGCGGGATAACCGCTGTCTGTCAAGTTTTCTCTTCACACAACGCCACGCTATTGGATGGGTAACCAGTCAGAGCCAACCAGTCAGAGCAATGAACATGGATTTCGTAGACAGCGTCACCGGAAGAACACACCATTAACCATTCCCGGTTCAGCCAGGATTCCGGACTCCCGTACACTATTTGGCACCGGCCGCTTCGGATCTCCTCCGGGTCGCCTTTGCCGAGTTGTGCTGCTCGTATTCCCAGTTTTTCGGCGTCTTGCAACTGGTCATCCATTAGGGCTAAAAGGGGTGACACAACGATCACCAGCGGGTTGTGCAGACCCATGTGTCGTCCCACTTGCAGAGCCAGCTGATAAATCAAACTTTTGCCATACCCGGTGGGCAAAACCCCGACAACGTCCCTTTTTTCCAAAAACAGCTTAAGTGCCGTTTTCTGCTCCTCTCGCACGGAAAACTGTAATTTTAAATCACCTAGCGTTGCTGCCAAAGCCAGCTCGAATGGGTGTTCCTGGTGATGAGCCATGTTGTCTAGCAACTAGCAACTGGTGTTACGGCAATGTGTGCTAGCTAGCAGCTACGCCTTCTTCTTCTCTTTGGTGTACTAGTTGCTACGTCTCTGCGACTACATTACGTGTCGTATTTGTGTCGTCATGAGGCAGGGCGGGCTCCAATCCCGCCCCTCGCGATTTGATTGGTCCGACCCAGTTGGGATTTTCAGATCCTAGGCTGTCTAGTCTGTCTCCCTGTAGCAAATACCATTTGCGGCCACTGGGGACAGACTATATCCTAGGCTACAGACCACCTGTTTAGGAAACAAATGTGACGTTAGCTTTCATGTGGGCCTAGTAAGATACTACAATTGCCTCACGCACATCAATAATTATCATTTATTATGAGTTACAACATATGTGTGATTCAGGTCACATGACCAACCAGATACAATTTAACATTTTATTTCCCATTAATTCCCATTGATCATTAATTTTCTGATCTCAGGCCCGATGAGCCTCCCAGAAGGGGCGGAGACTTAATCTCCCCATGCTCAGAGTGGCAAAGAGCAAATAAAAGAGCAATGAAATTATTTGAATATCTTTGTGGTTGTTTGTCATAATAGTGTGAAGCACAGACACCGTCCAAATGTTGGATCATTTGGTGGAGTTGAGCAGGTGTTAGGAGGTCCACAGACAAACAGGACACACTACAGACATTGAATTATAGATGAGATTACAGTAGAATCAGCTCCACATTATTCATACAGTTTGCTATAATTAGTCATGATCAATCAAATGTTTTTTCTTATTTAAATGAACAATAATTGATGACTGACATGTACAGTAGCCCATGCATAGGATTAACACGAACGAAACGCATTTCAATTAAAATGATGTTGATTAAATGTTCTTTTTTTTATCTTTAAGAACTTTAATTATAGAGTTATATTTAGTCTGGGAAATAAAAGTTCTTCTATGTAATAAATGCACCTGTAGAAAGTTTTTCTGTTGAAGTGGTGCCTGAACTGTCAAATTAAGAGTTATTCAAGTAATTTTACCTTTAAAAACAGATTTTCTCTGTGAACTGCAGGGTTCTAATAAAATCATCAACTTAATTAAAACCTGGGCTTATCAGAAACAAATGACATGTTAAAGTTCAACTTTAGAAACTTCAAGATTGGTAAAATAAGATTTACATAAGATGACAAAAGTATTGAATTCAACTGTTTCTTTTCTAACAGGGAAACAAAACAATAATGATAAATGTCAGATATACTTTTACAGTTGTGGAAAAAATGATTAGAGCACCCTTTGTTTGGTTTAGTTTTTAACAAATATACAACAATACACATAATTACCTTATTAACAATACACTAAAATTAACCAAAAAATGCAGCAAATCCACTTAAATTTTCTATTTTAAATTAATTAATTAATTTTTCATTATTAATTTTATTTAATTATTATTATTATTACTACAAGAAGGATCATATTTAAATGTAAGTTCAGTGTCGACCAATGATCTGTTTGACCATTTGTGTCGGCACCACACACCTGTTATTTACTTTTCATATTGCGGGGTTAAAAAAAATCGCAATGTCAAATTTTTTTTCTAATATCACGCAACCCATTTTTAAACAGTAGTCAATGGTCTTTCTGAACATCCCATGACAATTTGACCTTACTCACATACCTGCATTTATTTCTGTGTTAAAATTCCATGTCATTGTTTGTAAGTTAATATGTTTATAAATATGTTTGTTCTGCTTCATCATTCAAAAGTTATCGACGCTAACGCAGCATCTAAACCATGGGGTGGCCAACCTGTAACACCCACAGACACATTTGAACCCAGTTTCCATGGAAACAAAAACACTGGGAGCCGCTCATCATCTTCAAAAATCTCATCCAATGTGTCTCAAACCTTAGTGTTTTTGTTTGGATGTTTCCGGAGCTTCCACTCTCCTAACTTTATTTCCTCTCTCGCTCCGTCCATACCGTACGATACTGACCACGTACGACACCTTCACCAACATTCAGTTCATAAAGTGTATGTATTAATAATAGAAATTATAATATTAAATTACAATGATTTACCAGGTTATTTTAATATTTTATCTCAAACGACAAATGATCTGACCGACCCCAACCCCAATATCACTAAAAATATTTTTCGATGACCGCGGGTGACCGTAGGTGCCTGCTCACTTTGGGTCAGTCCGGACATCACTGTATTGGACTAAATGTGACTTTTGAACTAAAATGACTTCGACAGCCCTGGTTTGTATCAAAGACATTTGTGTTTTCAGTGGCTTTAACTAAGGTTTTAATTTAGTGGTGATCATTAGTTTGACTATCGTGTATATAATAGATAGACTTTTGGGTATGTTGCATATTTGTGACAACAGGTGTTAAGGATTAAATTAATCATAGTGTATTTTTTTTCTTTACCCAGTCTTATTTTACTTCCCTGTGTTCGGTTTTGAGTCTAACTCTTCCGAGCACATCCAGATTTGTCAACATCTTCGCACTGCCTTGTTTTGCCGCCCACTAATACATCTTCACCTGAACCCGTCTGCACTTTCTGTGATTTATTGTTGACTTCACACTTTTGGTTTGTTTGAACCACTTTCTGTCTAAACTGCAGCCTGTTCTTTTGTCTTCGAGGCGGTTGTAAAGCATGTTCAGCTCCCACCATGACTTGCAAACTTCACCATCTGGCCAGGACACATTTCAGCAGCAGCCGGAGAGCGCACCAAATTAAAATTGTGTTTAAAGTAAACTTCTGTTGTCGCTGCTACAGGCTCTCATTGTCTTACTGTTAGGATAATGCTAATCACTAGTGATTACGCTCCATACTGTACCTAAAAGGCACCAGCATGTGATGCAGTGACATGGAACCAGCTTCAGTTTGTTGGTGCAGCAGGCCTACTTTAACCTGCTTTCAAATGGACTCCAATGGTACGGCCACACTGAGCGTGATGAATCCGGACTAATGGTCTACCCTAGGCAGGAAGTAACCATGGAGAATGTCGGGGGTAAGTCACTGTGGGTGCACTGGAGTAAAGACGCTGATGACATACAGAATAATGTGTAAAATACTGAACTGTCCCTTTAAGACTTGAGTTTTCTTTGTCACTAACACATGTGGGAACATTTCTTTCGTTTATTCCGGAAGCATTTTACTTGTAGAGCAGTGTTCCCAGTTTGGGGAGGTTTGTCCTATACTATGTGTGAATCTTCAGGATGGACAGTGACTGGACAACCCACCAAAAGTCCCATTATTCACCACATTCACACCTTTAATTATCTATTAAAGAATGCACACCATCGCACCAAGGTTACATCAGTCATCCTGTATAAACTTTATTACTTGCATTTTTTTTGCTCACTCCTCCTGTCGCCTTCTGCCTCTCTCTCTTTTTTTTGTGTGTTTTTTCCTAACACTTTCACTCCTCCTGCCATCACGCGTTGGTATTCTCATCTGAAACAGGAGAACACAGAGGGAAAGAGTAAGCATGGGGATGCAAGGACGCGTGGCGGAGAGAATACTAAGCACCGATGGGTGTTAAACACAAAGCCCTACACAGCCGACGGTGTGCACACGAACGCACAGAGGTGTACGTTAGCACACATTAGTGAGCCACGCATAAGCATACACACGCATATATACAAACACACACTCTGCCGGGTATTAGCGAAGCCCTCTGTGCGAGTTGAATAGAATGTATTTGTACCTCAGGCTTAAACAGTGAGGATTACAGAGATATGAGGGGAATGTTAAAGACAGGAGGGAGGCCAACGACCTTGGTATGGAGGAGGAGGAGGAGGAGGAGGAGGAGGAGGAGGAGGAGGAGGAGGAGGAGGAGGAGGAGGAGGAGGAGGAGGTAGAGGAGGAGGAGGAGGAGGTGGAGGAGAAGGAGGAGGAGGAGGAGGTGGAGGAGGAGGAGGAGGAGGTGGAGGAGGAGGAGGAGGAGGAGGAGAAGGTAGAGGAGGAGGAGGAGGAGATGGAGGAGAAGGTAGAGGAGGAGGAGGAGGTAGAGGGAGGAGGAGGAGGAGGAGAAGGTAGAGGAGGAGGAGGAGGTAGAGGAGGAGGAGGAGGAGGAGAAGGTAGAGGAGGAGGAGGAGGAGATGGAGGAGAAGGTAGAGGAGGAGGAGGAGGTAGAGGAGGAGGAGGAGGAGGAGGAGGAGGAGGAGGAGGAGGAGGTGGTGGAGGAGAAGGTAGAGGAGGAGGAGGTAGAGGAGGAGGAGGAGATGGAGGAGAAGGTAGAGGAGGAGGAGGAGGAGGAGGAGGAGGAGGAGGAGGAGGAGAAGGCAGAGGAGGAGAAGGCAGAGGAGGAGGAGGAGGAGGAGGAGGAGGAAGAGGAGGAGGAGAAGGTAGAGGAGGAGGAGGAGGAGGAGGAGGAGGAGGAGGAGGAGGAGGAGGAGGAGGAGGAGGAGGAGGAGGAGGAGGAGGAGGAGGAGGAGGAGGAGGAGGAGGAGGAGAAGGTAGAGGAGGAGAGGAGGAGGAGGAGGGGAGGAGGGAGGAGGAGGAGGAGGAGGAGGAGGAGGAGGAGGAGGAGGAGGAGGAGGAGGAAGAGCAGGAGGAAGAGGAGGAGGAGGAAGAGCAGGAGGAAGAGGAGAGAGGTGGAGGAGTTGGTTGTGGGTGGCACATTATTCAATGTCGCTGTCAACAAACGCTGAGAATAATGATGGTCTGTGTTGTCATATGTTTTCAAAAATCCTTGTCTGTGAACAGTTTCATCAACCTGATGCAACATGTGTGTGAATGAACAACTGATGCTTGAGTTCTCTATGACTTGTGCTTTCAAAAAGGGCATTGGTTCCTAAACTGTGTTGAAATCTGTAGCTACTTTAAAAAGAAAAAAATAATTACACCGATGATTTATCGAATTCAAGAATGTGTTGTCATAGAAACCTGATATTTGCACAAAATAGGGCCGAGATTAGACATTCTCTGAAAACTTGTTGGGGTTGTTTTGGAAGTGTGCACTTATGAAGCTATTATTATTAAGATATTATTATTAAGCTAGCACCACCTCTCATGTCACCAGTTGATGAATTCACATACATGGTCATGGTCTAGTATCTGCACAGTAGCTGGTCTGAAGATTTATCTACTGGGTGCTATTAGCTATTAGCACAGTGCTAGGCTAGTGCTATTAGCACAGTGCTAGGCTACTTACCTCTTCACAGAGGCTTTAGTAAACACTGTGTGTCACTAAGTGCTTCATTTAATCAGTCATATTCCAGCCACCTGAAGCATATGGAAGCATCTGGAACTTCCTGTACACATTCCTACACATTTCACTTTCGCCTTTGACATGTTGTTGTCTGCACCGCTGCTGTGTGTGCGTACTGCTGTTTAACAGTCGAGAGAGGACGTAAATTAAACAGCTGCATGTGTGGTACCGAAATTCACATTAGATTTCAGTTTGGTTTCTGCCTTTAATGTTTGTTCCAGTTCTATACCTATGCCAACTTTGGGTACCCAACCCTACTAATGACGTCGAAATTGGATAATTTTTCAGGCATCCAAATGACTGACCTATTTTGTACATCGCAAAGAGGTTCAAAATTGGTCGAGACTGATGGACGTGATTTAGACAATGTTTAGTGGGTATTATCTGTGTCAGAGTCCTGCACGGATCTGATTTTGACAAACCGCCCGTACCCGTCATGTTCAAACCAGTATCTGACCCATTTTCCGCCAAAAAAAAAATTATAAATCCGCATCCGAACCGACCCGCTATAAATGAACCCAATATCCGACCCGAACCCGGAAGAAAATGTCAAACTTAAATACAAAATGTATTGCCACGAATATACTGAACAGTGACATAGCCAAGGCAGAGTCAAATAAAAATGTTGTTAAACAGGAGCAGACAAATAATAAATTCAAAAACTATTTTTATACGTGAGCTCATGCGCACACACACACACACACACACACATGCTTGAAAAACGCATCAAGAAGGAAGCCGACAGGAGGCAGCTATACAAGTCCAAACTAAAGAACAGTTTTTAGCCGATGAACCGCAAATTAGACCCGCGATCACCCACGTCCGACCCGAACCGAACCCGTATCCGACACAGCACAACATTTTTCACCCGTTTCGTGAAAATCTGCGGTTCACCCACGGGTCACCCGCGGTTACCCGAACCCATGCAGGACTCTGATCTGTGTTGAACCCTGTTTCCACTATGCTGTTTGGTACAAAGACAGTTCAGAAGGGTACGCTTATTTTAGCATTTCCATTATGACAAAAGCGTCCTGGTCCCATGGTAAGCGCTTTGAGCACCATGAAGGTGGAAAAGCGCTATATAAATGCAGTCCATTTACCTGTTACTATTTTGGTAACCCTTCTGCTCGGGGTCCTAAGCGTACCGTACCGTTCCCATTTGGGAGGAGCCAAGCACTGGCAGACGGTGACTGATTGAGGAAAAACCTCATTGCGCAACATGGCGGAAGTGTAATAACAACAAAGGCGCCATTTTTAAAGTCCATCTGCATCTGAAAAGAAGAGAAGATGTCTGACAGTGGAGTGGAAACATGGCTTGAGTTAGTCCGACTTCTAAAACTCCAGCTTGATTCGATTTCTGTCAGACTAAGGTGCATACGTGGCTTTGAAAAGTTCGATTACAGTTGGACTAAGGCAATAATTCCAATTTATTTTAAGTGCATGTAAAGGTTCTGAATGTAGCTTCATGTCCATGTCATTTCCAGCAGGTATATGAATCCTTTAAACCCAGTCTGTACAGCCTACTGTGGGTCCAGTGAAGCCTATATGTGTTGTCGGTAAAGAGTTTCATCAACCCAAGCTGATGTAACATGTTTGTGAATGATGAGCCTGGTGCTTGTTTGAGATTAACATCAATAATACATTCATGCTTCTTGTTTTTCCGCCACTTTTTGTACATCGATAACAGAGTGTTTGCGCCGCGCGTGTCTCCGTGCGCGACCACTTTTCCCATTTTGCATGTGTTTTTCTGCGCTCAATTGTGTGGAAACAGGGGGATGTATCATATACTTGTTACGAGTGGCAGGACAGAATGCATAATTCATTTTCATTTGGGCTTCTGTAATAGGGTTTATGTGTGTGTCTGTGGAACAGCCGCTGGGAATGTGTTTCTTTTTTTCTCTGGTCTATATGTTAGTGTGTGTGTGTGTGTGTGAGAGAGAGAGAGAGAGAGAGAGAGAGAGAGAGAGAGAGAGAGAGAGAGAGAGAGACTTGGCACATCTGTGTAATAACCTGGGATTGGATGTGTCAGGTCATTTCTACAAGTGTTAAAGAAAGCAGGGCGAAAAGAGACAGGCAATCTGATGAGTGGAGCTGCATCTCAGCTCATCAGTGGGGGGGGGGGGGGGGGGGGGGGGGTATCTAGAGGTGGTGGAATGGAGAAATGGTCAAAGGCGAGAAAGAAGAGGGGGATTGAGACGAGGCAGAATGGTGGAAGAGTATGGATAAATCACAGTAACAAGGAATGATAGAAGGAAGGACAAATAAGCAATTAAGCAAAGAAAGAGGAGAGGGACAGAGTAGGACGGTGAGGACAACGAAGGACAGACTAAAGAAGGACAAGGAAGTGGGATGGAGGTGAGACAAAACAGTAATGCATGAGCTATGAAGTCAAATAAATCATGTAATGATTAGTCCGAGTCTTAATCAGATCAGGAACTCTTTTTGCAGAAGTAACCTGTGAATAAATTACACATCGTGGGGGGGGGGGCAGCGGCGAATGAAGGGCAAAGGGACGGAGGGACAAATGAGGGATTGCTGATTAGCTGATGGAGTCAGCAGTAGCCTACAGATCAGACAGATGGTTGTGGGTCAGTGGGTTTACATGACAGTAAAACTGAAGTGGAAGGTCCAACAGTCGGACTAAAGGGCTCTGTATGCTCTCGCGACAATATGTTGCAGTTAGCTTGTCACAAATAGTTGTATTTTATGCCCAATTTTGGGCAGTTTTGGGTTACATGTAACTTCAACCAGAAAGTGGAAACGATAACGAGGACTTGTTGTTGATGGTCTTCATGGTGACCCCAGATGGACAACAGTTAAGTGGGGTTTGTCCTTCTGTGCAGAACACATGAGACCATTAACGCAGTTTGGTTTTTTCATATGGTCGGTCGTCAGAGTTTTTTAGAACATGTAGACCAGACAGAAGGAACAGCTGTGCAGAGAACGTCTCAACCACCAGATCAACAACAACAACTGTTTATTATTTCCGGTTCAACACCACAGGTTGGTACATTCCCTTTTCTGGTTGCAATTACTTGTACATTTTTTTCCGGCATTTGTAAGTGTTTCACGTTTTGTTAATTTGTTTTCAAGTCTTGGGACTGTGTTATGTAAAGTTATTTTGTTTTACGATGTCATAATTTTTTTCGACAATGTAATTTTGTCTCAAGCTTTGTAAAAGTGTTTCACATGTTTTAAAACTGGTTTGTACCTCCTGGCCACCGTAGGAAGGGGCTGGACGTTCCGGACATAAGAAGAGGAGAAAAAAAAACTCAAGTTTTTTTATTTCTTAAAGGGACAGTTCAGTATTTTTCAGATGAATGTGTTTGTCATCGGCGTCTTTACTCTGGTGCACCCACACTGACTTACCCCCCACAGTGTCATGTGAGCCCAGTTCTGGTCCGGTTTTGGTCAAAACAAAAGTAGTCCTGGAAGGTTTCCTGGGGTCAACAAAATAAAACGTGTTTCTTCTCAAAACAGTATGTGTTGGAATGAGTGATTTATTTACATAACAAAACAAAAAAAACTCTGCACGTAGCAGCTGCAAACAACTGATGAAAGTAGTTTGCTAAGGCGCACACCTTGTTAGCAGTGATAATGCGCATTGATCGCTATTGAGAGAAAGTAGCTCAAAGCAATTACGAGGTGTGAGTTTTTGTTTTTGTTGTTGTAATTGGCCGCAAAAAAAAAACTCAACTCAAATGAACCCTAACCAGCACTAAAGTCACTTGTTTTCTGATTCATCAGATTAAAGTATGTAAGATTTAAAACAGGGGTTCTCAAACTTTTTTTGGCCCAGGTCCCCCTTGGAGGGGGTGAAATTTTTCCATGTCCCCCCTCATCCTCGCGATACTGAAAATGATAAAAAACCACTTCAACAATGATTATTATGAAACAATGATAACCTTTTTTTAATAGTGCTTTTGTGCAAACCAGCCACATTTTCAGGTATTATAATATAAATGAACACTTCAGAAACAACAATTTTAAATAATTTTAAAATAATAAATGGAACAAAAGCTAAAAATAGCCTGTGACTCGCTCCGTCTCAATTTAGTCAAGGCTAGCGTCAAACAGCGCTGTTCTTCCGCCCGCTCGCTACAAAATAAAACTTCCGCATTTCAAAATAAAACAGCAAAAAAAAAAAAAAAAAAACGTGAATAATTTCGCGTACCCCCTGGACATGCACCACGTCCCCCTAGGGGTCCACGGACCCCAGTTTGAGAACCGTGGATTTAAAACATTAAATGTCTGAAGAAGATACTTTATTTAAAACATTATAGAGCAGTGAAACATAAGCCGTCAACATTAAAATGTAATTTTATTAGTTTCACTCTTATTATTTTTCTGATCGGGTCCATTTGGGCTGAATGTGGCGCCTGAACTAAAATGGCTTTGACAGCGCTGTTGTAAGGGAATGTCACCTGTTCCATAATGTGCTGTGACATACATTTACAAAAGCCTCATGTGGTCACAGTCGATAGAACACGACACTGAAGGAAAATGATACTGGAGTGATGACGAACAGATCAGCTCAGACAGTGGATGGATGGTGGGAAAGTGGAGAGTTCTCACTGTGTGTGTGTGTGTGTGTGTGTGTGTGTGTGTGTGTGTGTGTGTGTGTGTGTGTGTTTGACGTTAAGGTGAGCTGATCAGTCACCGGAAACTCCCCCATACCTCCCTCACTCCAGCTTGTTTAAGGTCACATTGTCCCCGTAGCAACAGGGACGTCAGTGGACGCCCAACCCTCGTCTCTTCTCTCCTCTGCCACCCCCCCCCCCCCCCCCCCCCCCAGCCCCACCCTGCCACCCCCACCCAAAGCCCCACACGACTCCCGACCAAATGCCACCATCTGCGTGTGTGTGTCCTGAACTTCCACAAATGCCAGTGACCAGTGACACCGTCAAACCAAACACCGGGGTCCTGCTCGGGTTTTCAGATCGTGTTAGGAACGTTGACTTTACAGAGACCAGAATACACACACACACACATATACTTGTTTTCATGTCTAATGAGGACCAAGTTTGAAACCAAGTAGCCATTGGATATTGAGTGTAATTTTTTTTTATATGTAAAATAAAAATGTAAATAATAATAATAATGATAATAATAATAATAGATTAGAAAACTAAATTAAATTTAAAAATAAATAAATACAAGTGAATGAATAATCAAAAATAAATACAAAAAATTGTATTAAAAAAATTAAATAAATGCAAATAATAATAATGTTAATAATATATATAAAAAATAACAAATCAATATTTTTTAAATACATACAAATACTTTCATTAAAAAAATCTAATAAACACATCTTGAAAGCTTTGAAAAATACATGTTTTACTTTACACCTTTTTCCCTCATGCTTTATGAGGACTTCTGAAAAAAGGAAACAAATGAATGTATTTATAGGGCAACATCATTTCTAGTTTACTAGTGGGGACCTTTATATTTAACCCTCGTGGGGACCTGAAATTTGGTCCCCATGGTGTTACTGTGTAAACATATTAATGTCCCCATAAAGATAGGAATAAAAACCGACACACACACTATTGAACTAATTGGAGTTTAGGACACTTTTTTCCTGTTTGATATGCATATACATATAGGTGTGTGTGTGTGTGTGTGTGTGTGTGTGTGTGTGTGTGTGTGTGTGTGTGTGTGTGTGGCCTTCTCATTTGCCTGCAGTGACAGCCTCACCTCTCCTCGCTAATGCTAACATGCGGCTGCTTAGCTTCTAATTAAGATGTATGAGTCACGGCAACAGCGTGTGTGTGTGTGTGTGTGTGTGTGTGTGTGTGTGTGTGTGTGTGTTGTCATCGTAGTCTGCCACACATGAACGCTTCTGTCTGCGTTGTGTTTGGCAGGGTTGAGTGCTTTTGCGGCCAGGAACCTTGTCTAATTTAAGATGTCACACATGCTGGGTTGCTCATATACGGTGCCGTAGTAGCGGCTAAACCTTGTGTCACACAACATCTTGATGGATAAACAGTTGGGTGAGGGGGTGTTGATGAGAAAACACACATGTCATCACTGCACACACACACACACACACACAACTTGACCAAACCAACTGTAGTGACTCGATCTTCCGGCCACAGTGATGACCACCTTCATCATCATCATCATCGTCGTTTTCGTCCCACAGAACATGTGAAACGCTGACATAAAATATTTAAAAATATTCATTTGTGCTACACTTTAGGAGGAGGCACATATTTTTAGCTGTGTACAAAAAAAAAACAACAGCTTTTTCAGGCTCATCACAGCTTGTTTTGGACTTTACGCTTTTATTTTTGGTACATTTCACTTATTATTCAGGTTTTGTTTTTTGGTGTGTTTTTTTTTAAAAACCCAGATCTGTGTTAAGTTTGTATTTTATTATGAAGAGTATTGACTGTTGTGGTGTAGTTTTATTGTATGTCAGCTGCTGTTCTACTGTAATGGACCATTTTGGTATTAATACATCATTACAATCACAAAAACATCTTACATTTATCCATTTTATCTATCTATCTATCTATCTATCTATCTATCTATCTATCTATCTGTCTGTCTGTCTGTCTGTCTGTCTGTCTGTCTGTCTGTCTGTCTGTCTGTCTGTCTGTCTGTCTGTCTGTCTGTCTGTCTGTCTGTCTAACTGAAATGATTCTGTTTATTTTCCAGAAAACGTGTTAAATTAATAGATATTTCAATATTTATTTATATGTTTATTTATTTATTTTGCTAAATTCCAGCAAAAAAATAATAATAATAAAAAAAAATAATCTATCAATGGAACATGTAAAAAATGATCTCGGTAATATTTCTTCAATCATATTGGAAAGTTCCTCTTCAGGTGATTCTGTCTGATTTTATAGATCACAGATACTTGGACTAAGAATGAGACAAATACACTTGGTCAGATTTCGATTTTTTTCCAGTGTCACCCAGTGTGTCACCCAGTGTCATTTACTGATTTGGGTTTGAAAATCTCTCTCTCTCTCTCTCTCTCTCTATATATATATATATATATATATATATATATATATATATATATATATATATATTTGTTTCTTTTTCAGTGTGAATCGTGTATTTTCTTATATTTAATTTACTGATCTCATAGAAGTTCTTAAAAACTCAGTTTACATTTAAAAGTTGTCAAATCAAAATACAGAAAATGGAAGAAAAAAAAAAACCTTCTCAAGTAAAATCCATCATTAGTCGAACATTAAAACATACGTGTTCATCCACCATCTTTGATACTGGAGAATCAATACTGTAGATAATGATGTTTCCATGGTAACTGCGAAACCTCTGAACGTCCAAATATGGTCATGTCTGATGACCATGGAACGATGATGAGTCTTTATTTTTACACCAATTATTTACATGTATTGACATAATTAATAGTTGGCAAATGACTGAATTTTGAAGTCAGTAGATGCTTTTATTTTGTAGTGATGTTATTATGAAACCTGGAGCAGAAAATACTTTTTTTTTACCTTCTTACAGCGTGGATTTGGTGGAAAAAAGGTAGAACATCCAGGACATAAATAATGCATTGCATGGTAATACTGCAGTGTCCTTTGCCCTCTATAAATGTGAAATGTTCCTTTGAATTTCCAGGACACACATGTATGGAAAAGTGTCCACTACATCTCCAAGTATGAGTCCAAACTGCCCCCCCCCTCACCTCTTTTTTTTTCAGTCCAATGTCAAATCCAAAGAAAAGCACATATCTGATTTGCTTTTGATGATTTATTGAAATTAGTTCAAGCGTTCGATTTTCATCAAAGTAAAATAATCTCTCTGAGCTTCACACAAAGAACCATGAGTTACACGTTCCCTCATTTTCTTTTTCTTATAAGTTTCATTTTGTTCCAGTCTCATCTTCTGACATTCATTCAGACTCATAGGTAGGATGGTTTTCATCACACACTGCAATGTGAGAAGTTAGCTTTATTTTATTTATTTTTTTAAATTGTATTTATTTATTTTAAATAAAAAATAATAAAAAAGAAGCTGCTTTTAAATAATGGGTCTTCATAGGCTGAACCCCTTATCTCTTCCCCTCTGTTTTGGGTGCAGGGGTGGGGCTGTGTCAGTTCAGGTTAAGGCAGAGGGGGAGGGGCAAGGGGAGGGGCTTTACACCCTTCAAACGCAGATTTTCCAGAGACAGACTCCACACAGAGGGGTACGAGAAACTTCACAGAATACAATGCGAATCCTTTTAAAAATGGCGGCATCTACAAAGACACCAGTTAAACCAGTTAGACCAATTAAACCACTTACAACAGTTAAACCAGTTAGACCAGCTAAACTAGTTAAACCACTTAGACCAGTGAAACCAGTTAGACCAGCGAAACCAGTTAGACAAGTTAAACCAGTTAGACCAGTTAAACCAGATAGACCAGTTAGACCAGTAATACATGTTAAACCAGTTTGACCAGCTAAACCAGTTAAACCACTTAGACCAGTGAAACCAGTTAAATCAATTAGAACAGTTAAACGAGTTTGACCAGCTAAACCAGTTTGACCAGCTAAACCAGTTAGACCAGCTAAACCAGTTAGACTCACAGCTGGAGTTCAAAGTCAGTGTCAGATGATGGACAGATTTTAGGTCAGGAACCTCCTTTGAAAACACATTGGTTGTGGAAGGTTTCCAGATGGTATAGTGATACCATATGACAACAGTCAGGTTACTTTACTTTACCTTTAAAACGCACATGAAAAAAAATCACTCTTTATGTAAATTCAGTGTAAATTTGACACTCTGTTATAGAGACCACATGTTCACGAATCACTTAATGATGCTTAAGTACAGATGAAAAAAAAAAGAAAAGAAAATAGACGTCACAGCAAAACTACCATATTTTCAGGACTATAAGGCGCATCAAGTGAAGTCAAAATAATGAGATAAAGTCAAAATTCAAAGTCACTAAGCACAACCAGAACTCATCCATGTATAAAACACTCTGGATTATAAGGCACACCGTCGTTTTTTTGAGGAAATTAAAGTCTTTTAAGTGTGCCTTATAGTCCAGAAAATACAGTAGTTTAGCTCTTTTGAAAGTTAAGAGGATCAGTTCACCACTATGGAACTGTAAATTCCCCATTTTTCTTCACATTATCACATTTTTTTGTGCTAAAATAGTGTTAAAACATATTCTGTCTGACTCCTGGGCTCAGTCTACTTGTATGAATGTCACATTAATTCACACTTTCACATGAGGAAGTCATGTAACACTGTGAAATAATTTCCATTTACTCTCCTTCTATTACATGTAAGGTCATATATTCTGTGATCTGAAGTGAAAAGCATGTGAAAGCAACCCCCCCCCCCACTTCTACTCTACGCCATAACTGGATATCGACACCACATTAATTAAAAATACATAAAAGACGAAGGCTGTTTTTGCAGAGTGTGAGATTTTAATTGGCGAAGGAGAAAAAAAAATTCTATCTGTTTTAATTGTTACTCTCCAGTTTGGACTGAAGTCAACTTGGAGTAGATTTATATTTTTAAATGAATCAAAGGAAGAAGCAGTAGAGTCACTGTTTTGCACAAACACTAGTCACAATGATAACAACTTATACACATTCATGTCATTTATGAATAATTTAAGTACGAGTGCTGATGCAGAGGTCTAAAAATATTCCACTAGAAGTCAATGTTCCTCATGAAAATTGTATTTAAAGCTTAACTGTGTAATATTTGTCCTTGATCGTGGGTTGTTTTTTTGTATTTGTAAATCCAAGTTTTTTTTAATTAATTATTGTTTTTGACAAGAAATGCAAAATATAATTTTAACCCCTTAATGCCAACTGTTATGAATATGCAACATTCCCAAAAATCTATATGTTGTATGTGTTATGGTCAAATTAATTATGACAATTTAAAATCAGGTGACTTTGATTTTGACCTTTTGTTGAATTTTCCACAAAATACAGGAGAAAAAATGCAGAGGGAAAAAAATATTCAATACCTATAACTAAAAATACACAAAAATACTGTAGCCTAGCAGTGCTAACTCTATTCATTCCATGTATGGGTCTAGTGGTGCTTCATAGTCAGAGGAGGCGGGGCTAAAAGGTTGTCTTTCAAATCCTCTGTATGCAATAGGACGGTACTACAACCAATCAGTGTAATCTTTAGGGTGACGTAGTTAGAGCGCCGGAAAGTCCGGAGAAAGTTAGGAATGACTAAACAAAATGGTGGATTATGGAGCTGAACGACTGTTGTCGCTTCTGTAAAAAGAATTAAAAGATTGTTGATGTTTTCTCACATTCTTCACTCATCTGTGATAAAAGGAAATCTACACCAGTTGTTGTTCTTCTTCTATGGTTGTTTACAGTTGTTTCTCGACCAATCGTCGCAGCATCACTTTGTTAGGCCCGCCCTCTGACTCTATACGTCACTGTGATTGGTCGACCAGTTTGAGGGAAATCTAAACAAAAGTTACATTGAGCGAAACTAGACTACTACGATAGAACATTAGATTTGCTGCTGCGAGGGGGGCTAGCGTGGGCTAGCGTGGCTAGGCTACAAAAATTCAGTAAGAAATGCAAAAAATACAGAGAAAAAAGTAAACAAAACATGTTGAAATGACTCATTGCATTCACACGATAATAAAAATTTCTCCAGGTTATCTTATAATTATTAGATAATATTTCATATTAGTCCGTCTACCCAATAACTTGTGCTGTGACCGCCCTCAGTCAACTCGACTGTTGCCAGATGCTGATGGTGCTTTAATGACACAGACTGTGAAACATCATCTAAAACTGCTCTTTGTATGAGTGTACTGACTATTAACCAGCCTGGACACATTTCAAATGCATGAATTCGTAGCCATACAACATGCTATAGTGGTTTAGTAAATAAAAACAAATTCTACAAGAATTTGTAGAATTATTACCTTGTAAATCAGTCACAAATCACGTAGTAGAACATACATTACATCATGCAGATAATTATCTCATAACTATAAGATAACCTGGTAAAATGTTTATTGTGTGAATGCAATGAATCCACAAAAATTCACAGAAAAAACAAACACAGACAAGTATTGAGTGAATGCCCAAACTCACCCGTTGTAGGATTAGAGCCAATAATGTGATTTTGACCTTTCTGCTAAATGTGGCCTTGACCTTTGACCTTTTTCAATATTGATAATTTCATTATATGTATATATGCATCAGTGTGTGTAATAATATTATAATATATCCAGTATTAATTAAATTATAGCGTGATATGTCTATGTTTGACACAAACCGTGTTACACAAGTTAATTTTGCGACATTTCACCTTTGACCTACAGAGATCTCAAAAACTATTGGTCGTAGGTGATAACACCAATTATGAGAATTGTATAAATCTTCATTCTACATCATTTGGTAAAAATCTGAAAGTTCTGTGACCCTCTGTTCTTGAGCTATAACCCGTAAATTTATTTTGACCTTTGAGTTAATTGTGACCTTGACCTTTGACCTTTATTCAAATGGATCATTGCATATGATGTGCATTAACTATATGTATGTGCCCATGTAATTTCACAGTAATATCTACAGTTCTGTGACCCTCTGTTCTTCAGTTATAACTGATAATGTGATTTTGAGCTTTTACTCAAATGCATCATTAGTTATATGTATATGTCCATTTAATTTCATGGTTATATCTCAAGTATTCATTGAGTTCTAGCATGATATGTCTCTGTGGACACACACACACACACACACACACACAGTGATTATAATAATCTCACCCAAACATTGCTCGGCGAGATTGAAAAAGCGATGGAAAATTAAATTTCTTTGTAAAGTACAGGGGAAGCAACTGTTCCCTTTAATCACATAAAACATTTAAATCAGATTAACCATAATGATGGATTAATCTGCATTAATGCATAAACATTTAACAGTCTTCCTTTTTACCATTTCTGAAATTTCCAACTGAATGAATGCATGGATTTTAGCTTTTGTTTCCTTTTTCTACAGAAGAAGAAGAAGAAGAAGAAGAAGAACAGAGTCAATGGACAAAGGCAGAACAGATGCAGTTTAGGCTCCTCCCTCCTTCGCCTCCCTTCGGACGCCACCGCTGTCATCACCAGTCAAAGCACATTTCACACTCCAGGATTTTCACATCGGTAAAAGAGTCTGCAGCACAAAGCACTTCAACATACCTTCAATTTCTGCTTTTATTTTTTAAACGCACAGAAAAAAACCCACAAAAGACTGAAAAAAAACATCATAACCATAGCAAATGTATTTTTCTTCAAATGTTTTATACATATATATATATGTACTTATTTATGTATTTATTTATTTTGTTATTGTTGCTATTGTTTGTATGTTCGAGATGAATGAAAGAAAGAAAGAAAGAACGTACGGACCTATCATCCCATTGGGATCCCATGATGCTTTTGGTGACCTTTGACCCTCATTCATCACAGAGTTAATATTGTTTGGTGAGTTTTCCCAGTGTGTTCATTTATACTTTATTACAGTACGTGTTGCCATGGCTCAGTTGGTAGAGCCGGTCCATTAACCAAAGGGTTGGAGGTTCGATTCCCGCTCTGTCCTAGTCAGTCCGTTGTGTCCTTAGGCAAGACACTTCACCCTCCTTGTCTCCAATGTCACTCACACTGGTGTATGAATGAGTATGAATGTTTGGTGGTGGTCAGAGGGGCTGTAGGCGCGAAATGGCAGCTACGCTTCTGTCAGTCTGCCCCAGGGCAACTGTGACTACATATGTAGTTTAACACCACCACAGTGAGCATGTGAGAGTGAATGAATAATGGAACACTAATGTGAAGCGCTTTGGGTGCCTTGAAAAGTGCTATAGAAGTCTAATCCATTATTATTATTATAATTATTCATTATTCATCATGAGCCCAAAGAAAGTGATTCTGATGAAAATGAAAAGAAGAAGTGACTGCGTTATTAATGGAAGTGAAACAGGAAATGATTAAAAAGGATCAGGAGCCATCATTCCATCAGCACCAATAGAAGACATGCTGGACACATTTTATCAACTTTCCAAAATCGTGGAAAAAAAACATCCCAAAAAATGTTGAAGAATCGTGCTATCGCCCACTTTGACGGCGTATGTCTTGTGCGTTTAAAAAGATTATGAAAAGTGGTAAAAGTCAATCGTCTTTGGATCAATATTTGACCAAACGTCCATCAACAAACATTGTTGAAGGTGAAAGTGACAAATAAAACAAACACAATGGTATGAAAATGACCCACATGTCTGGTATGAAAATGACCCACATGTCTGGTATGAAAATGACCCACATGTCTGGTATGAAAATGACCCACATGTCTGGTATGAAAGTGACCCACATGTCTGGTATGAAAATGACCCACATGTCTGGTATGAAAATGACCCACATGTCTGGTATGAAAGTGACCCACATGTCTGGTATGAAAATGACCCACATGTCTGGTATGAAAGTGACCCACATGTCTGGTATGAAAGTGACCCACATGTCTGGTATGAAAATGACCCACATGTCTGGTATGAAAATGACCCACATGTCTGGTATGAAAATGACCCACATGTCTGGTATGAAAATGACCCACATGTCTGGTATGAAAATGACCCACATGTCTGGTATGAAAATGACCCACATGTCTGGTATGAAAATGACCCACATGTCTGGTTCATTTGAATGGTTTAATAAAGACACATTTACCCACTGACACCAATAAATTCCATATAAAATATACATTTTCTTTTACTTTTAACACATAATTCGTACAGAACGTGTATACTTTTATAATTTTTAAAGGTTTTAGGGGGTAGTATTTGGGGCCTTGGAACCAATCAGGTAAAATGTGACTCACGGTACAAAGCCACTGTAAGTGAAGGTACCACTGTATATGTATTTTTTTCTGCACTGACTGAAAGCAGCATGAGTTGAGCTCAAACCTGCCAAAAGCAATAACTGCTGTGTGTGTTAATGTGTGAGTTAATAGACTTATCAATATCACATCATGGAGGCATGAGTGGACGTGTCTGTAATTACAACAGTGTCGTCTTCTGCTAAATGAACGTGCAGCTCAGACGTATTCTTCTGCAGTCCAAGACAATCTGAGCTTTATTCTTTCAGCTCAGCGCTGGCGCCGCTCGACAGTCTGAAGAACAAATAGAAACACACAATCCCAGCTGTAAGGAGGATTACTGTCAAATCTTATGAGGTCCACAAGTCCAAAGCTTTAACACTTTAATCACTTTCTGGTTTGGGATCACGTTGTATATAGTAGAAAAAGGGTTTACATTCCACAAACACCTCATACCTTTACACTGCAAAAATATAAACCTCACACAGTGTAAAATGTATGACCTTTACCTTAAAGCAGGTTATTGACATATTTATTCATATTCATATTTAACATTAGGTCTAACATGTGACATTTGGTCGTTGTGCGACGTCACATAACGTCAGAGTGACGTCATACGTGGTCAAATATTGAAATGGACATATGTGACCCACTACCACGAAACCAGGCATAAGTCGCGCTGAGCCGTTCAGAGCTACAGCCAAATTCAGGCTGGAAGGTGATTTCTTATTTGTGTTTACACCTTATCAAAAAACGGTACCTTAACACCTCTATGTTCACTTCCTGTGGTCATTACATTGAAATCCAATCAATAAAGGTGTTTATTGAGTCAATTATTTAAGCGGTGACAAAAGTTCAGGTATTGCTGAGCAAAGACAAAGACGACTTCCACCTCTTTTCGCCGAACAAAACGATCTCCGTTCCGTGGGTAAACACCCAAGTGTTTGGTACGAGGTAAAAGCTTATATTGAATGTTCTGTCCAATGGTGTAAGCCAAATGATTATAATACGTCACACTTCTGTCCTATTATTATAATATATAAAACTTCTGTGACATGTCCATCAGAGTGTCCTTTAACATCTGTCAACAATTTGTGTCAATCGGATACAAATTATTATGCGTTGCTAAGGACTTCCTACCCCAAAACAGTCCAAAACTTTAACGGACAATATCTAAAAATATGCAAATTGTAAAATATGTCCAAATGTGGATATTAAAATGACCATAACTTTGGTTCTACTTGTGATAGAAACATCATTTTTTCACCATCTTAAACCTTAGTTTCCACTCTACCAAGATACACACATAACTCTGTTTGGATTTACACACACTTATGCCTGGTTTACTGGTGGTGGGTCACATATGTGAAAAACAGGACCCAGGATACGGCCCACCTCCATATTCAGTACGGCCCCCTGAACATTACCAGAGAGTATTTAGTTTTTTTTTTTCATATATGTGTATTTGTCTTTGATAATAAAGTTGGACTTTTGCAATAAAATGTTTCTCAGTTTTGAACTATTTTCATTATTAACTATTAGTTAGTGACAAGTTTAAGACTAAGGAGTTTATGTTCCATGGACTTTTTTTTCTGTGAAGAACCCACAGAGGGTTATTTGATTATGGTTTTCTGGAAAACAATACATGTTTACATTTATCCACTCCTGCAATCATCACACTTTTTCTGTTACAAACTGACAAAAAAAAAAAAAGAGGGTAGCGCCGTACATGGCTGCATGACCTGATCAGCCTGGGAAGGGTTTGGTCAAACTGAAATTTCCGTTTGTGTCTTGGATATGCAAATGACAAATAAAGTAACTCTCTCTCATCAGAGAAGGAAAAGTTATGTGGCCCTCACAGGAAAAAGTTTGGGGACCCCTGGTCTAAGTTATTGTTATTGAGCCATAGAATTAACGCTAGTTTCCAAATAAGTTACAAACATCCAGATCCAAACCTTGGCAGACTTGCGCTGATTCGCGGAGGTCTGCGCTCTCGGAGAGATCTAGTTTTAAGTGTGATGAGATATTTGGACAGGAAATGAGAAAAATAAATGTTTTCCAGTGCACAGCAGGAAAACATCAGCAACCTTTTGTGACACTAAAAAAACTCAGGGTTAACTGTGAAATTATCTCTCCTCAAATCCTCCTCCTTATGACCTGGTGGTCCTGGTCCTGGTTTAACCTGGTCTGGATTAAAAGGTTCCCACCCGATCACCCGATCCACCTGCCTTCAGTCCAGTCCTTATCTGGTCAGTTCACCTTTCCCTCACCTTTATCCAACTGCCAAAGCCAGAATCTTATGCTTTTTCTCCTTCCTTAAGTCCTTCAAACCTTAAGTCCTTCACCTACGTCTTGCTGTTTTTGAGTCCTTCTGTAAATCCACACAGCAGCAGAGAGGTCTAAAAATAAGAAACATGATGACGAAATCATGCCAAATGCAACCAAACTAAAGTCAAAACTGTTTAAAACTAAGAAAAACTCCATTATTTCAACAAACTACCTTTATATCTGACTGAAAAGTTCATCTTTAGATTATTATACTTCTGAAACAACAAATGCACTAAATACAAAATAACTAAAGTCAAAGTTGTTTTCACTTAACAAAAACAAACAGCCTTTAAACACACACATACGCAGTTTCCTTTCATTTCCATGTCTTTAGTGTGAAGGCCAACTCGCTCTTACTGATTCTACACTTCAAATGTTATTGGATGCAAATCAACTGAAAGTCATTTTGTTTGGTTATACCGAAAAAAAAAGCTGTTTCCTCTATCTCTACACCACCGCTCTACTCACCTTTAGACATTTCCACTATGAAAACGCACCCAGTGCCATGGTATCCGGTCTTAGATTTTTGGTATCTACTCCGCTGAGGTTCCAGGTGATACTATAAGGTAACATATCATCAGCGTAAACACTGATTGGTGGAGTTGTTGTGTTACCAACATGCGACCTGACATTTTAAAAAAAAACTAGATTTGGAGTTGCCGTAAACAGCTGCAGGTTAAATATCAGTTCGCAACACAATGATGGCATTCCGTAAAACTACACCGTGGTGGGTCATGGAGGTTGAGACATTTTCGTCTTTGGTGGCTGACGAAAAAAAAATCAGTGCGAACTTTATGGAGCCTCACAATGATGTCCAGACAGTGGTACCTCACTTCACGAAAATAATTAAGTGGTTTGGTAACGTGATTTTTTTTTTTTGTAAGTAGTCGCATTTTACAGGTAAAAGGCCTGATGGGTTCCAAAGCCCCCAATTCTACCCCCTAAACCCTTTATAAATGCTAAAAGTATACACATTTTGTAGGAAATATTTGTTAAAAGTAAAATAAAAATATTTATTAAACCATTCAAATGAACAAGACATGTAAATCATTTCCATACCATTGTGGTTGTTTTAATTGTGGTCAGTGGTTTGTTAGTTTGGGTCGACTTTCACCTTCAGTGTTTGTTGACGGACCGGTAATGACTTTCTTTGGGTCCATGATGAATAACGAATAATAAAGTTTCAATGAGCACACTGTAAAAACTGACCAAACAACAGTAAAGGTGCTTCAACAATCCCCGTATGATTTGTTGTTTCATTTTTCAACTGCCAATCAAAAACACAAAAATAAAAAGGGGATGGATTATTTTCATTTTCTTAATCCAACACGAAAAACGAATATATGTCTCGTTTTTCATATTTCGATTTTAGGCTCAGATCAAGAATAAAATAAAATAAAATTCAGTCAAGTGGCCCTTTTTAATCTGTGTGTCACTCGTTCATTCGTTTTTCAAAATGAAACAAAAAATAGGACAACGAAAAGACAACTCGTTTATTTATTATTTGTTTCCAAAACGAAAATGAAAAAACGGATAATGATCCATTTTTTCATTTTTCGTTTTTGTGTTGAAATGAATAATGAAAAAAATGGATAACGGCCGTTTCCCGTTTTATCCAATTTTGACCTGAAGCAAATTGAATAAACTAGAAATTAATCTTAACAACCGAAAGAAACATGTCCACCGGACTTGAAGATTATTGCAGTGTGATTAAACAGCTGTTGATGCTAACACAGTTAGGTTTTCAGAGATCCTCGGAAATGTCAGTGAGAAGATTCTGTGCTCGACACCAACTCAGGTGTAAATTTCATGTCAGATGAAAAACTGGAAACTGTTATCCTGTCATTAATACATAAGGTAAGTACAAGCTGTACAAATATGCAAGATATACATATACACTGGTCATATAAATATTTGTTTGTGTGTTATTATAAAAAGAACAGAATTTTCTCACACACTCATTTTCTCTATGGTCGTATCTTCAGGTCTTAGGGTGACCCTCTTAGTTTCCCAAAATAGGACATAGGTTTCTATCTTTGTCACTGCGGGTCACGACCATTTCTGATTTACTCAACTGGCTTCAGGTCAAAATTGGATAAAACGGGAAATGGACGTTATCTGTTTTCTGCATTATTCATTTTAAACACAAAAACGAAAAATGAAAAAACGGATCGTTATCTGTTTTTTCATTTTGGTTTTAGAAACAAATAATGAAGAAACAAGTTGTTTTTTTGTTGTCTTATTTTTGGTTTCATTTTGAAAAATGAACGAATGATACACGGATTTACTCTGATTCTTTTTTCCATTTCATATTTTTGATCTGAACCTAAAATCAAAATATGCAAAACCAGGCATATATTTGTTTTTTCGTGTTGGATGACAAAAACTAAATGTTTTTGATTGGCAGTTGAAAAATGAAAGATTTTTCACACTGACTGCGGTACCAATTCTGTGACGCTTGTGGGTTGAAGCCACATGAAAAGCATCATGGGTAACTCCCTCCTAGCCAATGGGAGGCCAGTGGGGTTTTGGGAGATAGCCAATGAGAGCAACTCTATCAAATAGCAAATATGATGCTACGTACGAGTGTACAGTACATACATATTTACGTAAATTTTCAGGGGGTTTCATTTCGTAACTTTTAATTTTACATAAAGCTGTTTCATAACATGGAGTATTCGTTAGTTGGGTTTTTCGTAAAATTGAGGTATTACTGTATCTGTATGGAAACGCTCTCATGGAATAGTACCAGTCCCCGAGTAGAATTGAGTAGAGCCGATACCATGTGGTGGAAACACGGCTTAATGTTTGAATTCAGAGCTGCGCAATATATCATTTGAGTATCGACATTATAACAAAAATTAGCAACAAACAACAGAAAATCACCTTTGTCTGAAGACTTGGTCCCAAAAAGAAAAGTTCAACCCTTTATGTCAGTACCAAACAGCTACGATGTTCTCTCAAGTTTTTTTTTTTTTCATATCATAATATGTATCGCAGGATTAAAAACAAAAAATGTTGCTTTTCTACAATATCATGCAGCCCTACTTGATTTAATCACAAATATTTTGATAATGGAACAAGTAAAAATTATTTGTTGAAATAAGATTTTCCAGATGTATTGTTTAGTAATCGGTTCTTATATCTCACCGAAACGTTCCTCTTTTGATGATTATATATAATTTTACAAGAAAGAAATGCACCAAATGCAACAGAACTAAAGTCAGAGTCGTTTAGATCTGACAAAAACTCTAATATTTTAACAAGTTAAACGCACACCTATGCAGTGTCCTTTCAGTTCCATATCTTTATGTGAAGGCCAACTCGCTCTTACTGATTCTACACTTCAAAAGTTATTGTATGCAAATCAGCCGAAAGTCGTTTTCTTTTTGCCTTCATTGTTCTGTGTTACAATGGGTAATCAAAGGCCCTGCTGCTCATGAAAAACCTGCAGCCGCTACAAAGGGTGCGTGTGTGTGAACGTTCAGCCAATGTGACGGACTGAAAGAACTCACAGGATTGATCTAACGTATTACAATGACTGCTCAGGGAGAAGTTGGTTTGTTGGGTTAATTGATGCTGTACTGAGGTTTTCCATCTGCCTGTTCAATGACTGATAAATACAACGTTAATCCAGACTTATCTTGGAAGGCTTTTGGTTTGCTGTGATAACATTACGCGCTATCTGAAGAACGAAAGAAACAAATGAATGTGATTTATTTTTAATGAACTAAAAGCCAAACAATGCCCATTCAAGACAGGATAAAGGCCCCAGTTGACAGGATAAGGTTAAGTTTTGGAAAGAGCCAAATGTTCACGTGTTGAATGTCTGTGATGATCTTCAGGGATTTACTGAGCTTTCAGAACTTTATCACCTGCTGGTGTTCAGTCGTAAACCTAAGGCTATGTTTATACAGAGACGATGAAAACAGAAGACACAGTTTTTTGTCTGCGTTTAGACGAGCATATTCAGGAGGAAATCCTTGTTTATACGAAAGATGCAACAGTAGATGAAATATGATTGGATAGTCCTGCCAGGCCACTATGTGGTACTGTGATAGACCCGCCCACATGTCCTGTGATAGACCCGCCCACATGTCCTGTGATAGACCTGCCCACATGTCCTGTGATAGACCCGCCCACATGTCCTGTGATAGACCCGCCCACATGTCATGTGATAGACCCGCCCACATGTCCTGTGATAGACCCGCCCACATGTCCTGTGATAGACCTGCCCACATGTCCTGTGATAGACCCGCCCACATGTCCTTTTCTGTTTTTGACGTATGTAATTGTCCACGTGTCTCTGTTCATCTATGGTATGTGTGTAATGTCTGTACAATAACTGAAACCACTGCTGTATATTTACTAGAGCTGCAAGTGCTAACGCTAATGCTAATGCAGCTAGAAGATTTGTGGGAACCAGGTTGTCCCACATGTTTGTTGCTTTATCTGCTCAGCGTATGAATGTAACATGACAGTATATGTGACGTAAAGACGCAACATGAACATGTGCTTTTCTTGCCGTTTAGACGGAGACGTGACCCAGCATGTGTTCAATACGCCTAAAACCTAAAACTCTGTTTTGCTCTCACAGACAGTCCTTGGTGTGCGTCAGCTATTTTTCTCCGCACCTAAAAATAGTTCCCATACACAAATGATAAGACGAGTCCTTTGCGCCGTGAATTGCGCCTTTGTTCACCATTGAAGTAAATGCCCAGTACGAGGAAAGTAATGAGGAGACAAAATCAAATACATTAATTCACTTTAGATAGATTTAGATGCTTAGTTGGCGCCTCAAGAATGTAGTTAGTGTAGGAATCCAACCTGTGGTCAGTTCTCATAGATCCGGACATTGGCTGGGTCGCCAGGAAAATGCTTGCACACACTTATTTAGGTCTGGGAACAGTGGGGACACACTGGATTTGGCCTGGGGGGTGTATCCCCTTAAGTAGTGTCGTGGAATTATTTCAGTTTAATTAAGAACGAAGCTGGAATCAGAATAATATTTAGAAAAATAATTGTAATGAGTTTTGTTCAAGACAGAACACACACATGGCAGCATGTGTGTGGAGACATCTCTGCCCAACAAAGAGAAACACAGGTACTTATACAGATACAACTGGCCAATCACAGGAAACACAAGGATTTGGGTAAGTGTCATAACCAGACCCCCAACTTGCAAGAAAGGAGACACAGAGTCTGGGTAGGTGCGATGACTAGACCCCCAACCCGTTACAGGATGAGACATGTCCTGGGTTAAGCGCAGATGTGATTTACAAAGACAAAGATGAATACAAAGAATAAAGAAAATAATACAATGTTAAGATACAATATAATTCCATTACAATTGCCAACAGCCAAAGACTTTAACTCTTAAATGCACAGTATCCCAATAATGTAAAGATTGCAGTATTTACCTGAAGTGCAGATTTTTGTTTTTATTATTATTTCTTGGTGTTTGCAGGATAATACAGAAGATCCAATAATAGAGATTTATTTAGTTCTTGTCTTGAATGTTTTGACAAAAAGTTATATGTATGTGTTTGCTGAATTTGCACAATGGAAAAAGTAAAGTGTTCTTGTTCTTGAACTGCTCTACTGGGGGGGGGGGGGGGGGGGGGGGTGTAGCAGCAGTGTCCCTCTCAAAGTTTAGGCCAAACCTCCGCCCTTGGTGTTTACAGTGGATGTGGATGTTGGGTTGTCAGGTGGTTAGTTAAGTTAGGTGGTTAAGTGGTTCCGTCTGTCCACTACCGCCCAGGTGGTCTCATGGAGAAGGAGGCAGACAAAAGGATGTTGGCAAAGCTGACATCCATCATGGATTCCCCCCGCACCCCTCCCACCCCTGCACCAGACCATGGAGACCCTGAGCAGCTCCTTTAGAGGCTCTTTCAGAATTACACAGCAAAGTGCTCATATCTGAACATAATGTCATTTCTAGTTAAACACAGAGCAATTTAGTGTAATTAGAGAAAAACATAATGAGATATAAATGTTCAGACGCAGCGGTCATTAGTTTGTTAGATCCTTCTGACAATTGAGAAGAGTATTCATAGAGGAAAAGTCCCATTTACGCTGCATGTCTTGAGTTTCCATGGAAATAGTATTGTCAACACAAACATCCCTGACCCATTTGCCCAGCACTCGCAGAAGTGAAAGTGAAACCTTAAGCTCATTTCAGTTATTTTTTAGTTTTCTTTTTTATTCATTTATTTATTTTATGTTTATTTAAAAATAATAATTTCATTATTTTATTCATTTATTTTTAGCTTTTATTTATTTATTTGTATTCACTTATTTTATATATATATATATAAACTATATAAACTGGACTATAAGGCGCACTTAAAAGACTTAGATTTTCTCCAAAAATGACAGTGGTCTTTATATATGGATTAATTCTGGATGTGCTTAGTGACTTAGAATTTTTTACTTTTTATCTCATGACTTTGACTTTTTATCTAATAAATGTGACTTTTTATTGCATAATTTTGGCTTTTTATGTCATGATTTTCAAACTTTTTTAAAGTTTGATTTAGTAGAAAAAGAGTGTTTTGTGTTTTGTTCCGTGTTACAACTCAACAAGGTTGGGAGTTATTGTTGCTGTTCAGCTTTGCTTAACGAGCCTTATAGATGAAAAAAAAAAATAAAGAAAATAAACCATTTGTTGATAGTGTGCCTTATAGTCCAGTTTACCTTATAGTGTGGAAAATACAGTACTGGTATTTTTTCATATCGCTATATACAGTATATCGCAAGGTAAAAAAAAAAATCGCAATGTCAGGTTTTTTTTCTAATGTCTTGCAGACCTACTTCTATCTGTGAAGCAAACATTTATCCTAGAATTTGCCAATGCTTTTTGTAATGTGGGAATATATACAATAATGTCTGCATGAAAATTGGATGCAGACACGAAGGCTCGCTACGGTCGAGTAATTTTATAAACACAGACTCTCTGATGGCCTGCCTGCCAAGCTGTCAATCAGAGTCGAGGATGAACAATATATTATTAATGTAGCAAAAGTCATTAGTGAAGAGACAAATAAGTAAATAAAAAAATATTCAAATTTTTTCCCCTTTCTTTTTCTTTTTTTTTTTTTTAAAGACGAGTCATCCAGAGGTCTTGACGAGCTCCCTGAAGCCCCAGAGCGGTTGAGGTTTTGAGATGAATTTCCCACCTGAAAGTCATGACCACGTGAGTTGTTGCAGCATGAACAGTTTGACAGAGCTGCAATTATCTCTGATTACTTTGCTAATCATAATCAGACAGCCTCCATGTTGTCCGTGACGGGGTTGAGCTCAAACAGTGTCCTTGTCAGGGAGCAGCGGCTGATAATGATTGCGGTTTTATGCCTCAGGTGGGAAAAGATGTGTTCTGTGTTTGAAGTGTGTTTACATCCCACGGCAAAAAAAACGCATCCCCCTTATCAGACCCGCAGATCAGGAATGAAATTAGGAACTTGTTTTCTCGTCTCAAATGATAAAGACCCGAATGGTGCCCATTTGTGTGAGTCACCCACATGTTAATTGCCTCCGAATTGGCCTAATACACATGTAAATTTGGTTTTGTGGTTCATTTACACATCATCCCCAACCATTTAGCATCTTGTCTAACTGGCTGGTATTACAGAAATGGATCATATTTAACCCGTGGTGATAATGGTGTCGTCGTGTGCTTTTTAGAAACTGCAGCGCACGCAGCCAAGTCATCAACCTGACGAGGTAAGTCCAGCCATTGCACCCAGCGGATGGAATTTGGATGAAAACCATCAGCGTGAAAGAATAATAGATGCTGGTTCACATTCTGCTGGGGAAATAAAAGTGTCATCTCAGCTTTGTTTGTCCACACTTTGTCTCCATCTTTAATAATGATGGTTGTTGCATTGGCTCATTAGAACCAAATCACCACAAGTAAACATTACTGTTCTACCTTTTTTTTTTTTTCAAACCACAGACCTTCATAATCCGTGTATCATTAGTTTTTTCAAAATAAAACCAAAAATAAGATGACGGAAAAAACAATTTGTTTCTTCATTATTTTTTTCCAAAACCAAAATTAAAAAAACAGATAGTGACATGTTTTTTTCGTTTTCCTTTTTGGGTTTAAAGGAGTCATTCCATGGTTATTTCATTAATATTTTTGTTTTCTCTATTGTTATTGAATTCATTGTGTGTTGGTTCTATTTAAAAAAAAGTCTGGATTGTTTTGTTTCCAGTTGTTTTTTCACGGAAGAAAAATGACTGGAGGTGGAACAACACAGTTTACTTCTACTTCCTCATACATGTCCATGACGCGCTGATGAGGCGTCTGTGATTGGTTCAGAATGTGTGAAGGAACACTCCCCCCTCCCCTCTGGCTCTGTGTGTGTTTACCATCCCAGAGTTACATCCAGCTAGGTTTGGTGACGTCACTTGTTTTGAAAACGTGCAATAAAAAATAAAGTTTTATTTCGACAGAGACACATGAACACTTTGCGACGCCATTTTTTACAGTTTGTGCAGCAGCTACTGTGGCGCCGTCTGCTCTTGTAGATGCTAATGCTAATGCTACTTCAGATTTTCTGCAATGGGGGAGGGGCTTAACCCCACGTGGGTGACGCCAATGTCCTGGTGACGTGTTGTGGACAGACTTTTTCTGACTTTTTCTGTTCCTCTGTCGTTTTCTATGAATGATGGTAAATCCACCAGTGGAAGGGACACACCACACAGACAGTGGAGGGGACACACCACTCAGACAGTGGAGGGGACACACCACACAGACAGTGGAGGGGACACACCACTCAGACAGTGGAGGGGACACACCACGCAGACAGTGGAGGGGACACACCACGCAGACAGTGGAGGGGACACACCACGCAGACAGTGGAGGGGACACACCACGCAGGCAGTGGAGGGGACACACCACGCAGACAGTAGAGGGGACACACCACGCAGACAGTGGAAGGGACACACCACGCAGACAGTGGAGGGGACACACCACGCAGACAGTAGAGGGGACACACCACGCAGACAGTGGAAGGGACACACCACGCAGACAGTGGAGGGGACACACCACGCAGGCAGTGGAGGGGATACACCACGCAGACAGTGGAGGGGACACACCACGCAGACAGTGGAGGGGACACCACACAGACAGTAGAGGGGACACACCACGCAGACAGTGGAAGGGACACACCACGCAGGCAGTGGAGGGGACACACCACGCAGGCAGTGGAGGGGACACACCACGCAGACAGTAGAGGGGACACACCACGCAGACAGTGGAGGGGACACACCACACAGACAGTGGAGGGGACACATCATGCAGCAAATGCAGCATGTGTTGGTAACTCTGGGTGACCCGTCACCATAGTAACTCTGGGTGACCCATCACCATGGTAACTCTGGGTGACCCATCACCATGGTAACTCTGGGTGACCCGTCACCATGGTAACTCTGGGTGACCCGTCACCATGATAACTCTGGGTGACCCATCAGATTCCAAAAGGACAAAAGTGGAAAAGTTGTTTTCAGCAGAATGACACCTTTAAATGAATAATAGAAAAAACGGATCACGGCCATTTCCCGTTTTATCCAATTTTGATCTGAATCAAGTTGAATAAACCGGAAATGAATCTTAACAACTGAAACAAACATGTCCACTGGACTGAAGATCATTGTGGTATGTGTCAATTGTGTCTGTGGTCGTATCTTCAGGTCTTAGAGTGACCCTCTTAGTATGTTTACATCTTTGTCACTGCGGGTCAAAGGTCATTTCTGGTTTACTCAATTTGCTTCAGGTCAAAATTGGATAAAACGGAAAATGTATCTGTTTTTTTTTTCACTTGTTGTTTGAAAACAAATAATGATTATCTTATCTCACCTAGTATCAGTAAAAGCACTTCATCACTGCTGGAACTTCATTTATTTCTGTGATTGATTGTTCTCTCCAGTCAATCTGTGAGACGACGGTGTTGTGATTTGGGGCTCCATAAATAAAATTGAATTGGATTCTATTGTAGAGGGTTGATTAAGGGCTGAGTTTAACACATGTTCTGTTCTTCTACTCAGACTCACCACAGAAACAGTCGTGTGTGTTTGAGTCGAAACTTCTTTTGTGTCTGAACCTGAAGCGTCTGCAGTCGACCGTTTTACAAAACATTAGTTAAGTGTCACTGAAGGACAACGAAACAAATGCAGTTCATGAACGCCACTAAGAGCTTTTGTTTTGCTCTATTTTAAACCAGCTCGCTCTGCTTTTTTTTTTTTTTTTTACATATCACACTGGTAGATTGGATTCATTAGAATTGATCCCCACTTCTACGTCTACGTGTTTTCACCACCGTGCTCTTTCACTTTGCATCTTCATTTCGTAACATTACATCATGACTTCATTTCATTCTATTCATTTCCTGAGATTACATCATGACTAAGATTATATTTTAAAAAATTACAACTACAAAACATAGGCCTTAAAGGTTGAGACTCCAGACCGACATGTTGCTCGTACTTTAGGGATTCATTTCGGTCTTTGAATATAAATGTGGGTAAGGGGGTGGAGCCACGGCTAAAACCAGTGGCGGCTGGTGAAGTTATTTTTGATGGTGCAGTATCCACGCTGAAAAACTCTAAATGTTACCAAGTGTATTTTTCTCATTTTTAGTCCAATGACCAATCCCAATTCACCCCTTGAAAATGAGATGAAAGGAGTAGGAGATGAAATATGGCCCTAACGAAATAGAACATATTACTGTATTTTCTAGACTATAAGGCACACTTAAAAAAAACCTTTAATTTTCTCAAGAAACCTTCCATCCTTATTTATCTCTTATGTTTGATTCACATTTTTGCTTTGGTTTAGTGGGTTTTAGGACTTTTTGTTTAGTTTTGTTTTTTGTTTCAGTGCGTGAAGAGGGTTTTTTTTTTATAGCGTAGCTGCACTGCACTCTTTACATTTATATAAATATATGTACTTTATACTCTTTACATTTATATAAATATATGTACTTTATACTCTTTACATTTATATAAATATATGTACTTTATACTCTTTACATTTATATAAATATATGTACTTTATACTCTTTACATTTATATAAATATATGTACTTTATACTCTTTACATTTATATAATTATATGTACTTTATACTCTTTACATTTATATAAATATATGTACTTTATACTCTTTACATTTATATAAATATATGTACTTTATACTCTTTACATTTATATAAATATCTGTACTTTATACTCTTTACATTTATATAAATATATGTACTTTATACTCTTTACATTTATATAATTATATGTACTTTATACTCTTTACATTTATATAAATATATGTACTTTATACTCTTTACATTTATATAAATATATGTACTTTATACTCTTTACATTTATATAAATATATGTACTTTATACTCTTTACATTTATATAAATATATGTACTTTATACTCTTTACATTTATATAAATATATGTACTTTATTCTTTTTACATTCTCAGAATAGACTTGTTACTTTTTCAAATGTAAATAAGTGGCTTCAGATGGAAAATCAGTGGAGGAGAGAAATTGTGCATATTTAATAATCTATAATAATATCTATAATTGTATATAAAAAAATATGACTTTTATCTCATGAATTTTTATCCCACAATTATATGTTAAATATATGTTAATAATTTCACATATAAGTCATGGCGGAGTATAAGTTGTACCCCTGGCCAAACTATGAACAAAACTGCGACTTATAATCAAAA
The DNA here is from genome assembly GCA_020466265.1 of Siphamia tubifer. Classification (NCBI taxonomy): domain Eukaryota; kingdom Metazoa; phylum Chordata; class Actinopteri; order Kurtiformes; family Apogonidae; genus Siphamia; species Siphamia tubifer. The sequence continues at coordinate 52,311,720 of CM035787.1, forward strand.
AATATGATAAGAATTATTTCATCCATGCCAAAAAATGTATATATATATATATATATATATAAAAAGGGTTCTGTGCAGGATCTTAGTTGTTCCTAACAATGTTCTCTTTTTTACAGAGGTCTCTGATGATGTTCCTGGTATCTGCTGGAGACATTCTCCCAGCTTGGGGGTCACTGCCCCTAATGCCCCCATCACTACTGGTACCACTGTTGCCTTCACACTCCACATTTTCTCTAACTCCTCTTTCAGCCCTTGGTATTTCTCTTCTCTTCTCATGTTCTTTCTTTCTCATGTTGCTATCACTGGGGACTGCTACATCTATCACCACCACTGTCTTCTCATGTTTATCCACCACCACTATGTCAGGCTGATTGGCCATCACCATCTTGTCAGTCTGGATCTGGAAGTCCCACAGGATCTTGGCCTGTTTGTTCTCTGTCACCTTTGGGGGGTTCTCCCATCTTGACCCTTGACCTCCAGTCCATACTCTGTACAGATGTTCCTGTACAGTATGCCCGCTACCTGGTTATGCCTCTCCATGTATGCCTTGCCTGCCAGCATCTTACACCCTGCTGTGATGTGCTGGACTGTTTCAGGGGCTTCTCTACACAGCCTACACCTGGGGTCCTGTCTGATGTGGTAGACCCCGGCCTCTATTGCTCTGGTGTTCAGGGCTTGTTCTTGTGCAGCCATGAGTAGCGCCTCTGTGCTGTCCTTTAGTCCAGCCTTTTCCAGCCACTGGTATGTCTTTTCCATATCAGCCACTTCCTCAATTTGTCGATGGTACACGCCATGCAAGGGTTTGTCCCTCCATGATAGCCCCTCTGGTTCCTCGACCTTACTGGGCTTTTGTTGCCTGAGGCATTCACTTAGCAGTTGGTCATTGGGGGCCATTTTCTTGATGTATTCCTGGAGGTTCGCCGTTTCCTCCTGGACAGTAGTTCTGACACTTACTAGTCCTCGGCCCCCTTCCTTTCGCTTAGTGTGACTAAGCGAAAGGAAGGGGGCCGATATATATATATATATATATATATATATATATATATATATATATATATATATATATATATATATATATATATATATATATATATATATATATATATATATGTATATTTCAGAATTTTCTGCACTATAAGGTGCACTGTCAATGAATGGTTTATTTTTTTAGGTTCTTCATATATAAGGCGCATTGAGTGAGAGAAGAAGTAAAAATTATGAGATAAAAAGTGAAAATTGCAAGTCACTAAACACAACCAGAATTAATCCATATATTAAACCACTACTGTGGTTATTGGAGTAAATTAAAGTGTGCTTTGTAGTCTGGAAAATGCAGTATGTAAAAAAAAAGGCGAAAAAAACTCGTATACTACACATATATATATATATATATATATATATATATATATATATATATATATATACATGCAGTTTTATTACTCTATTACAATTGAAAACATGTACATTTTATTCATTTTTTTTACTTTAGTAAAGGAGTTGAATCAGTATTTCTAGTTTTATCAAAGTATTTTTTCCACACAATGAGCTGTACTTCAGTTTAAGTACAGAATATGAGTACTTTTACCACCTCTGCAAATAAGAATCAAATATAACCAATTTATTAGCGAAGGCCATGAGAAAGTGTTTTCCCCGCGGTGTCGCCTCACAGGCAGCAGGTGGTAGGAACCAGCCGAGCTGTCAGACGAGCTGCAGAGAAACAAACATGTTGTTGTCGTTAGCCGTTGATGGAATCTAACCATGCTCCTAAATTGACATATTTCTCTGCTATCTTCCATATTTAAGCTGAAATTCCCAACTTTTTGCACATGTGTGAGTTGTGGCGGGCTGACAGGAGGAATAAAGCGTGTTAGCCAAACATGCTCTGACACAAATCCACTGTCGGTTGTTTTCCTCCGACCTGATGTAACCTTCTGCGAAATGATTTACAAAACATGGATGTA
>CM035787.1:52321180-52401180 GCA_020466265.1 Siphamia tubifer
CAAACTGGGGTCCGCGGACCCCTAGGGGGACATGGCGCATGTCCAGGGGGTACGCGAAATTATTCACGGTTTTGTTTTTTTTTCATTCACTCATTCATCATCTGAACCCGCTTTATCCTCACTAGGGTCACGGAGGTCACTGGGGGCCTAATCCAGCTACAATGGGTGAAGGCGGGGTACACCCTGTATGAGACGCCAGTTCATCGCAGGGCTGAACATATATAGACAAACAATCACTCTCACATTCACACCTATGGACAATTTTAGATTAACCAATTAACCTATCAGTGCATGTGTTTGGATGGTGGGAGGAAACCGGAGTGCCCGGCGAAAACCCACGCGGACACGGGGAGAACATGCAAACTCCACACAGAAAGGTCTGGTACGGGATTCGAACCAGGGTCCTTCTTGCTGTGAGGCACGAGTGCTAACCACTGCACCACCGTGCTAACCACTGCACCACCGTGCTAACCACTGCACCACCGTGCTAACCACTGCACCACCGTGCTAACCACTGCACCACCGTGCTAACCACTGTACAGAATGAGTCATTTAACCATAGACGTCAGTGATGTATAAACCCACGGTTCTCAAACTGGGGTCCGCGGACCCCTAGGGGGATGTGGTGCATGTCCAGGGGGTACGCGAAATTATTCACGTTTTTTTTTTTTTTTTGCTGTTTTATTTTGTAATGCTGAAGTTTTATTTTGTAGCGAGCGGGCGGAAGTAACAGCGCTGTTTGACGCCAACTAGACTAAATTGAGACGGAGCGAGTCACAGGCTATTTTTAGCCACCCTGCAGCGAACATGGATCGATTTTTGTGTCCACCAAGTTCCTCAAGAAGTGGTAAAAGAAATGACAATGAAAATGACAATGACAAAAACAAACGCCCTAACCCTAAAAAGAGAAAGTACATTGATAGTTATATTGAGTTTGACAAGTTCATCCCTCTCATTAAGTCTCTGTCTGTCTGTCTGTCTGTCTGTCTGTCTGTCTGTCTGTCTGTCTGTCTGTCACACACACACACACGGTTTTGTGTGTCTTTTGTTCCATTTATTATTTTAAAATTATTTAAAATTGTTGTTTCTGAAGTGTTCATTTATATTATAATACCTGAAAATGTGGCTGGTTTGCACAAAAGCACTATTAAAAAAGGTTATCATTGTTTCATAATAATCATTGTTGAAGTGTTTTTTTTTATCATTTTCAGTATCGCGAGGATGAGGGGGGACATGGAAAAATTTCACCCTTCCAAGGGGGACCTGGACATAAAAGTTTGAGAGCCCCTGTCCTACGACATGGCGTCCACATATGTTTCTGTTTTCTTGACCCCACTTTGTTCTTCTAAGGGCCTGGTGTCCACTTACCAGGACATTATACTGACACCACATGACGTCAGATGTTCTCACGGACACGGTCACACACACTGACCGAGCGTCAGTTTCTGACTCTTAAGGTGTCCCTCGGCGTCTAATTGAGACCCAGTGTATTTTTAACTGATCCTCTTCAACTGTTTTTAAAAACTTGAATTCTCCGGAGTCAATATTCTCGTTTGTTGTCGTAACTTCTGCCCTGAAAACATCTGCAGGTCAGATTTAGGCCCCGTCCCATTTCTCGCCCTAACCCTAAATCTTCCCCTAACCCTAGATTTTGCACGTTCATGTGTAGGGGTAGGGTGTCCCATTACCTAGGAGAGCAAGTGGGATTGTGATTTTGCCCTTAAAATCAACCCTCAAAATGTAGTGAGGTTGGTTGCGGACTTCGTTTTGAGTGGAAGATGAAATTACCCATGATGCATTGCGAGTTCAGCGAGCCGACTGATTTCTGACAACAAAAATGGCGGCCGCAGCTGGAGGAACTGGAGATGAACAATTTCGTTGTAAGTATATTTTGGCAAATAATCATGTTAAAATTTCGAAATATGGTGTGATATGTTAGTCCGATCATTGAATTTTGAACACTAATGTCAGAAAATATCTGACGAGGTTAGTTAGCTAGCTTCTTCTGTTTTGCCGCATTTCTTCTCTGCGCATCCCGAAGGTAAATAAACAGAACCAACACAACAGGCAACACAGCTGGGACCGCCATTTGTCCTCCGTGTAAATAGTAGTCAGCTGCTGTCAGTCTCGCGGAGGGGTGGTTTCATATTTGGCGGGGTAGACTTGTCAGCGTGTGACGTCAGCACGTTTGTTACGTTCACTTCGCAAGTGGTGTCCCATTTTCAGGGGGAATTATTTCCCCTGGGTGAGTGGAATTTACTTTTTAGGGCACTTAAAACCAAGTGGAAGTTTTAAGGGGGACAAATGGGACGGGGCCTTGATGACTAGAACAACCATGTTTTCTGTTGAATTCTTTGTACTATTTCAGAATCCAATAACATAAAACACACAAACACTCATGTGTCTGTACATGAAGCAGGCGTTCAGAACCTCCTCACAGCGGACACTTTTACAGTAAGCAAACCCCATTTTTGCCTTTAAAATATTCATAGTCATAATGTATTGGCAAACACAAACAGCTGACGCAAGTGTTTGCTGGAGGATATTGGGCTGGAATGGAAGCAGCGTCTTCCCCCTCACGGGACGAAGAAATTCAATTGAAGGATTTGGAGAAAATCCTGTCGGGTGAACTGTGTCTGCTCCAGTTGCAAATGTAGTGTTGTGTAGCATCCTGTTGTTCCCCCCCAGGGCTTGGTGTGTTCGTGTTTGTTTGTTTGTTTGTTACAGACTGATGAGTGAGGGGGTGGGTTAGAGAATCAAAGTTTCAAGTTCCCAAGACTTCACAACTGCAAAGAAAACACATATTTCCATGGCAGTACAGTATATAGTTAGTTTATTTTATTTGGAGATCATCAGATAATAACTCACAAACATTCAACAATGGACAAACATTTTTCGACGGTTGAAAGGAGTGGGAAGAATTATATTTCATAGACTCCACCCCCTTTTTTAATGAACTAATACCGTATTTTTCGGACTATTCACCTGGCGGCCATTTTTACACTTAAACATCAGTACACTTCCATACCTTGTCAATCATTAGCTTCAGTGACCGATCTGTCCGTCATGCTGGAGTTAACGATCAATTTTGTTGAAAAAATGGTCGTGTAAGGACTGCAATATTCCCCGTCTTGCTAAAAGGCTACAGTAACTGGGTTGAAGGCTACATAAAGTTTAAGTATGCTAATGGCAGCGCTAGCATAGCATCAGTACTGACAGCACATCTGCACACTAACCATAAAATGGAAAGAATAATCTGGAAATATTTAATACAAAATTTGAATTATGAAAATATTTACATTTACAAACTATCCTGTAACAATAAAATGTGGAAAAACCTGAACAACTGAAATGTTTAAAGAAAATTACACACAATTTGAACCATTTTCTGAGTTTAGTGTCTTTTTAGAACTGATCAATAATAAAACACATGGACTAATGATAAACTGAGGCAGAATATTGTTAAAATTTACCTTATTTTCCTCATGAAATGTAACTTTATTTTGCATTTGGATAATTTCTAAAAGTATTTCATAATTTAATGGGAGGGGGGTTTCAGTAAAACTATGACGAAAATGTGTAGTTGTCATTATTGATAGGTTATTATGTTGTAATTTCACTGGTCCAACCTGTTGGGGATCAGCTTTAAAAAAAAATACATTGACACTTAGTTACTCTGGCTATGTGTTTAATTTTTTTCAATTCTTTAAAGGGACATGAAGTAGAGAAGTTTAATTTCATGTTTGTACTTCCCTTAAAGAAGATAAGAAGACTCTCTCCATCGTACCCACTTTCTACTGTTTAGACGTTTTACAGGAAGTTTGGATACGCTACCGTTCTGGTTATTGTGAAGAAACTCGTCATCAGAACCCGCTTTATGCTCACTAGGGTCACAGGGGTCACTGTGGGTCTAATCCAGCTACAGTGGGTGAAGGTGGGGTCAGAGGTCACCCTGTATGAGTCTCCAGTTCATCTCAGGACTGAACATGTATAGACAAACAATCACTGTCACAGTCACATCTGTGGGTGATTTAATTAACCAGTTAACCAGTTAACCTATCAGTGCATGTCTTTGGATGGTGGGAGGAAACCGGAGTGTCCGGCGAAAACCCACGCGGACACGGGGAGAACATGCAAACTCCACACAGAAAGGTCCGCTGTGGGATTCGAACCAGGGACCTTGTTGTTGTGAGGCACCAGTGCTAACCACTGCACCACCACATTTTGTTTTTTGCAATGTACGACTCCCTCCTAGTTGGAAAAGGCTCTGATCCAAACTGTCCATATTACAACCCCCCCCCACAGCTTCCTTTCAGAGCCTGTGTTTGTGTTTGTGTCGTCAGTTGATCTGCTGTTTGTTTTTCTTCCTGCCTCTTCAGCGTGGAACGGCACACATGCCACCACCGAACATGTGCTGGATCTAAGAGCAGATGTGAAAAGATCTGAGGCTTTTTAAGGAAAATAACCACCTGGGACACGTCTATGTTCGTATGCATATGCACACCACCACCTGATTTAATATTAGACATGTTCTGCAGCGTTGAGGGTCTGCGTATGGTCCATGTCTCTGAGTCCTTGATTATTGGAATATGAGTTCATCTGCTGCAAAGATGAGGAACTGGGAGGACATGTTAGGACCAGGAGGCAACGCTAGTTGGTACAGATGGGTTAGGGTTAGGGTTAGGGTTAGGGTAGGGTTAGGGTTAGGGTTAGGGTTAGGGTTAGGGTGTTGAACCCAATTTTGTAACAGCGGTGCATCTTGTAATAAACTTCCAAAATGTAATAACTTTTTCATGTCATTTTATAATAAACTGCCACAATGCACTTTGTTATGAATTTTGCTGCATTTCTATTTCAAAAATATATTTGCAATTTCAAATTGTCCAGGTTTGATATGTCTAATTACCAGCTAAACCATAAACCACTTGGAATGTTTGTCAAACACCACAACACCTGCTGCTGCAAAATCTAAAAACTTATTACATTATGCAGTGGGGAAGTTTATTACACAATTAAATGAAAAAGTTATTACATTTTGGACACAGACACTAAAGACATCCTGTGGACAGACACTAAAGACACATCCTGTGGACACAGACACTAAAGACACATCCATACCGGCAAATATATGTGTGTGTATATATATATATATATATATATATATATATATATATATATATATATATATATATATATATACAGTGTTTTTTTAATTAATTTATTTATTTTGTGTATGTTTGGGATATTTTATCACATTCGGTTTTCTCTGTATTTTAGAAAAGTTTTTAAATGTGTTTTGAATTTGTTTGCACTTTTTTGTTATATTATTTTTTTTGTGAATTTTAACATGTTTTATATGTTTTTTTCTCTGTACTTTCTGTTTCTTCGTGTATTATTGTGTATTTTGAGTCCAGAAGAGTCAACCCATACAAACTGTTTTCATCATGATTAATCCAAATGAATCCGCTGTAATTAATCTGATTAAAAATGATCATTGTTTGACAGCCTTCTTTTTTCCACTGAACTTATGGAATATCTTCATAGGAAAATAAAAAATGAGTCATGACTTGACATTATTATTTTTGCTAAAATGTCAGAGCAGAAAAAAAGACTTTCTAAACTTAGCTGACAATGTTTATCCTCAGTTTAATTATTTTATATTCCTTGTTCATATGGTTTTTATTAACGCTGCAGGCGACAGAATGTGGAGGAAAATTAGAATATATTTACGAGTGAAATCATTTAGATCAGAAACAACAGTGTAGGAGTTTCCTGGAAATAATGACGTTACTTTCTATTTGATGTTAGCTTTGTTGAACAGTGCGATGGTTTGTGTGAGGAAGAGTTTCCTGAGTGTGTTAGAGACAGACGTCTACTGTCTCCACTGTGTCCATGTCTTTAGTTTGTGGACCATTGTCTTCTGCAGGTTGTCCAGCCTCAGACTGAGCCAGCGTTAAAACTTAAAGGTGTCCATCCTTCCTCTAGGATTCTTCCAATATCTACAAATGTAATAGGTTCAAATCTCTCCATTTTATCGACTTTCTACCGATTTGACATTTTACAGGAAGTTCAGATACGCTCCCGTTACGTATTTCCAGTTATTGTGACGAAGGTCTATAACTTAATAACCTGTCAGTCATATGTAGGGGTGTGACGAGATCTGGTGTGATGAGATCTGGTGTGATGAGATCTGGTGTGATGAGATCTGGTGTGGTGAGATCTGATGTGATGAGATCTGGTGTGATGAGATCTGATGTGATGAGATCTGATGTGATGAGATCCGATGTGATGAGATCTGGTGTGACGAGATCTGGTGTGACGAGATCTGATGTGATGAGATCTGATGTGATGAGATCTGATGTGATGAGATGAGATCTGGTGTGATGAGATCTGGTGTGATGAGATCTCGCAATATGTAATTTGGCAAGATTGCTTGTCTTGCGAGATTTGTTACCCAGCTGCAGAAAACACAGGTTTTACTATTGACGACGCCCCCGCTACTGTTTGGTAGCATTTTGGATTCACGGCAGAAATGATAAATAACAAGAGAGTGAATGGTAAGACACGGACAATATACAGACTGTGGCTCTCTCTGTTTCCTTACGTATAATATATAGACTTTATCAGACTGTATATAGATTATATAATATATAAATATTATTAGACTGTATATAGATAATATAATATATAGACTTTATCAGACTTTTTAACCATTGAAAACAGGTTGAAAACTCACTTTTATAGAATGTTATAAATATAAATTTCATTCAATATGTGCGTGTTATATTTTTTCATTTAATCTCACATTATAAAAACATGTTCCGCAAGCACACAAAAGTGCCCCCTCTTCCCTCCTCCCGAGCACTTGCCCCCCCAAAATGTCTGTGCACACCACTGCTGCCAGTAATGTAATACCTTCTTATGTTATTGGTAAATTATTACCTTTCAAATGGACCCAAACTGTAACATTATTGGCAGTTATTCCATGTTGGGTTGTAACAGAGTTAATAAGGATACATATGTACGAATCCCAAATGTGTTTATTTTCTAGAATCCATGTTAACCTTGAACTGAAGACACTTTAAAAAAAAAACTGCACAATAGTAAAGGGGTCAGAGGTCATCACAGTTACTGCTGGAATCTGTATGTTAATATCCAGGGAAGTTTTACAGCAGCGGAACATTTAATGAAAATAAAATAAACATCAAATGTGGAAGGATGTAAATCAAAGTACTGTGATCATTCAGTTTCTTTCATTTCTCCACAAAAGACTAAGGGCCGTTACATGTTGGTATAATCATCTGAGCGCAGGCCCAGCTCTGTTTTCTGAACGCCTCATGAAAAATATTCTCTGAACATCAAATAGAGACTTTCTTTCAGGGGTGTAAAGAAATTCATTCCATTCAAATCCCCCCTCGTCCTTGTGTAACCTTTGAATCTGCCCTGCACTGATCTTTTCCTTTTTATCTACTTTATCTGCGACAAACAACAAAGTAAAACACTGCACCTCCTTAGTACCTGTGCCCTCTGCTTCACTAGTACCATCTGCATTAGTCACCAAACACATTTTCAACAACAAAAAAATATATAAATATAGTCACATGTTTTGGGTCTGAAAGAGATGGTGTTGAAACCTGTGATTGGGGATGAATACTAATGCAATAACCTGGTCATAAATCAGTGAATAATGCTGGAAAATACAGTGAGTGATGCATGTGGGTTTGACCTCCGTTTGAGTTGGTCTGAAATTCTGGTTGTGCGTAGTGACTTGGAATTTTGACTTTTTATCTCATAATTGTAACTTTTTATCTCATAATTTTGACTTTTTATCAGATAATTTTTGCTTTATATCTCATAATTGTAACTTTTTATCACATAATTTTTACATTTTGTCAGATCATTTTTGCTTTTTATCTCATAATTTTAACTTTTTATCTCATAATTTTTACATTTTGTCAGATAATTTTTGCTTTTTATCTCATAATTTTGACTTTTTATCAGATAATTTTAACTTTTTATCAGATAATTTTCCATCCAGTGGAGGGGACACACCACGCAGCAAATGCAGCATGTGTTGGTGACTTGGGATGACCCATCAGATTCCAAAAGAAGCGTGGAAAAGTGGTTTTCACCAGAATTAAAAATTAATTAATGATTTTTAATTTCAACATTTGGTTAATCATTTAAGTATATATTGTTTAACGTATTGGTACCAAGCAGCACATTTTTTTGGTTAAATAAATTCCGTGCTGAGAAAGAAAATAGTTTTGCATTTTGTTTCCATACTGTACCAAAAATGAACCGAACCATGACTTCAAAGCTGAGGTGCATACCCAACCATGATTTTTGTGTACCGTTACACCCCTTGTAGTGACAATTTATCATGTAGTTAATTCCAAAGTTTGGTGTTATTTGGTGGTAAGTGAGGAATGCTAACACTGGTGGTGTGACCAGAAACAAAAAGACCAGAGTTTGTTGAGAAAAAAGAAGGGACTTTTAGTTCCTTTAAATAGCCTCCAAAAAAAGTACAAAACATATAGAGCTCCTTTAGCCTAGGATCTAGACTGTCCCCAGTGGCCGCAAACTGCATTTGCTACGGGGGCAGTCTAGAAAGTCTAGGCGAATTTGTGGGCGGGATAACCGCTGTCTGTCAAGTTTTCTCTTTACACAACGCCACGCTATTGGATGGGTAACCAGTCAGAGCCAACCAATCAGAGCGATGAACATGGATTTCGTAGACAGCGTCACCGGAAGAACACACCAGAATGTAGTCTCAAAACGAGTGCAGCAGCTTAGCTAGCTAGTCTGCATTTGGCTACAAGGCTAGTAGTAGGATTGGAGCACAGAGTTAAGTAGGCTATTTGGTGAGTGTAGAACGGTAGAAACTACACTATTTGGCACCGGCCGCTTCGGATCTCCTCCGGGTCGCATTTGCCGAGTTGTGCTGCTCGTATTCCCAGTTTTTCGGCCTCTTGCAACTGGTCATCCATTAGGGCTAAAAGGGGTGACACAACGATCACCAGCGGGGTTTGTGCAGACCCATGCGTCGTCCCACTAGCGGAACCAGCTGATAAATCAAACTTTTGCCATACCCGGTGGGCAAAACTCCGACAACGTCCCTTTTTTCCAAAAACAGCTTAAGTGCCGTTTTCTGCTCCTCTCGCAGGGAAAACTGTAATTTTAAATCACCTAGCGTTGCTGCCAAAGCCAGCTCGAATGGTTGTTCCTGGTGATGAACCATGTTGTCTAGCAGCTAGCAACTGGTGTTACGGCAATGTGTGCTAGCTAGCAGCTACGCCTTCTTCTTCTCTTTGGTGTGCTAGCTGCTACGTCTCTGCGACTACAACATTACGTGTCGTATTTGTGTCGTCATGAGGCAGGGTGGGCTCCAATCCAATACCATTTGCGGCCACTGGGGACAGACTAGATCCTAGGCTAGAGCTAGTATAAATACAGTGATTAAACAAAATTACAGATCAACCATCCAGTTGAGTCCCAGTCGGACAGCCACGGTAGAAGGCTTTGGTCCTTATCAGCCACACCTGCTCCAGGTCTCCTTCCTTTATATAGTATAGCTGTGACCTCTGACCTACAGAGGACAAAACAAATGCAAATGAATAAAAGTGACAAAATAAAGGACATGGCTCCTACACTCCTAATATGTAGAATTATGGCAGGTTCAGTCGTCCATACACCAGCACCTACTCATTTAAAAACCACCTTAAAACACATGCTTCTATCAATACCTGTCACTCAATTGAAACTTGTTAATTCGGATGTTTTTGGTTCACATTTCTAATTATGACACGTGCAGTGACCTGTCAATCAACTGGATTGGAACCGGTACCTGAGGCGTCCAATCACGTTCCAGAGGTGGAGAACATGAGTTAGCAATATTTTCCTGGGCATCACCTGCTCTACTGTTACGTTATGTTTTAATGTGCAGTTATTCATGTTTGTCTCCCCCAGGTGTCCATGTCTGCTGTCCTCCCTTCCTCCATCATTCTTCCTGATATAGTCGACACAGGTAATTATCCTCCACACCTGCTCCCATTCAACTAACACCCAGTCAGCCAATCATCCTCTGCTCCTTCATATATATATATATATATATATATATATATATATATATATATATATATATAGCACTGTACCGTACTGCATAGTGGAAACAGGCTATAGATGTCCATTGTCCATGGTGCCACACACTAACCTTTGAACCTGTAATGATCATAGAGAACATAATTACATTATATAACTGTATATAACTGTTCATCGCAATTTGTTGGAAAGGTACATGCAACATCAAACAATCTCAAAAAAGGCCTCGGGGGACTGGAAAAACCTTTATTTTTGGAATTTTTTCCCCTGGTTTTTCCTGCTTAATTAAATATCATTTCTTCCATGGCAAACATTCTGCAGTTTTCTTTATTACAGCAGAGGTTGTACTTTTTTACTCCAGTAAAAGAATCAGTAGTACTCCTACTGCAGTATTTTTTCACACCAGTAGCTGTACTTGTACTTCAGTACAGAATGTGAGTACTGTGACCCCCACCCCCACCCCCCCTGGGAGGATCGCTCCCGTCTACACCTCTGGTTGCAGGTACGAGCAACAGGCTTTGATTCATATTAAACCAGTAGAAGAAGAAAAAAGGTTAAAGTTGATGTGGTTTAATAAATTCAACGAACCAGCAGGACAGCGGTGACTCATGCTGACGGGTTTTCTATTCCAGCCACTGGAAGCGTCGAGCTGAGCTGCATGGCTCCGACTCAGCAGCGGAGTCATGCAGAGACATCAGCGTCAGCGGATTGACAGGTTGACCACAGGAACAACGTCCTCATTCAGACAGAACAGACACTCAATAGGTTCAATATTTAACAATAGTGTCTGCTTTTGTGTTTACTGTGTTTCACCAAACACAGTGTGGAGTCATTATTACCTGACCCCCCCCCCAAAAAAAAAAAAGACAAGGCAAGGCAAAGGCTAAGATTTTCGGTTAAAATTCTATAAAACTCAATTCATTTTAGTCGACTAAAATTATTTTAGATTTTGTCGACTAAAAACTAGAGTAATACTAAAATGATTTAGATGACTAAATTGTGAATTGTAAGGTCGTATTCACATAGTAAAGTCCGGACCAAGGTTCGGACCAGAACCTTTTTTTTTGCCTTTTCACACTGTACTAATAATGCAGACTTTATTTACAGTCTTCATTCACACTGTATTGAATCAAATGGACCAACGGACTTTAGAACGTCATGTCGTCAATGCGTGTACAGCGTGCGTCTCTCTATACTCGACCCTGATTGGTTAGTAGATGAGCGCGCTACACTGTTGCAGGAAATGCTCCCAGATAATGGACCCAGTTACTAGTTTCATAATTGTTGCCCTATTTTGTCAATGTTGCCAACTCTCGTACCAGTGTTCCCACCAGCGGCTTGTCTCCAATTCAGTCTTTATAGAATCATCCGACCACATTTCAATGAAATACCTGCTTTCCTCGTCTCCCCATGTATTGCCGTGACTCATGCTTGGACATTGACTAGATTCCGCGCCCAAAGTCCGATAGTCCGGACTTTCCTAAACAGACGTTTCACACTGTGCACCAGCGAACCTTGGTCCAGACCGAGACTACCTCCTCAGCTCGGACCAAAGACTCGGTCTTTAGTCCGGACCAAGGTTCAGGGAAGGTTTCACACTTGTCAATAAGGTTCGAACATTCCTGGAAAGTCCGAAAGTCTGGATTTTCTGAGTGCTATGTGAATAGGCCCTAAAACTCAAATTATTTTTTCATAAAGAGACTAAAACTATATTTTCTGACAAAATTAACACTGGGCGATTCTTTATGGACAGAATCCTGATGCAGTTTAGCTTCACGTCATTAGGCCTTTGAGGCGTAACACGTCGGGCGCAACTGTTTGCAGTTCTATCTGATTCTGCTCTTTGACCTCTAATTTCACCCCCTGAATATGCATGAAAACTCACCAAATTTGGCACACACTTCAGAAATGTGAAAAATTGCGAGTATTTATAGGTCTCATGAAAGTCGATAAAGAAATGTGTCTACAGCGCCCCCTAGAAAAGGTGAAATAGTTTGTATTAGGTCAGATCACACCCTAGTGAAGTTAGAGCTACGAAAATCGGTACACGTGTTCAACACATGATGATGAATGGAAAAACGTATAATGGCCACACCCATAAACCAACAGGAAGTCCGCCATCTTGGATTGAAATTTTAAAAACGTTGAGTCGTGGATTTTCGCTGTCATTGGAATTTAACGAACTCCTCCTTGGTTGTTGGAACAAATGAGCTCAAAATCGGTGAACATGATCTAGACAAGTGGGACATCAAAAGTTATCCAAATTTTTTATTTTTTTTAAAGTTGCATCGTTTTTCTGCTACGCTGTCACCAACTTTTCCAGAAAAATTAGCACTACATAGATTGCTTCACCTCAGACATATGAACACCGATTTGGCTGAAATCTGACTCAGACATATATCTCTCGGTCCTATGCCTGTTTCTCAATAGAAATTGCGATTTTGTTCTATAGCACCTCCTACAAAATTGCCTTTACTAAAATGGCGATAGATCAGGCATACAAACACCGATTTGACTGAAATTTGACTCGGGCGTCACGTGAGGAGGTGGTCGCGAGGGACGGCGAAGGCCTTTGAGACTGTTTGCAGTTTTAATTTCACTTTCACTTGTTTAATTGAATATTTATTTATTTATTGTTTTTTTATTTTCCACACTATAAGCCACACTGGAGTATAAGCTGCATTATGCAAAGTCAAAATCATGAGATAAAAAGTCAAAATTATGAGATTAAAAAGAAAATGATAAGATAAAATGTGACCCGCCACCACGAAACCAGGCATAAGTCGCGCTGAGCCGTTCAGAGCTACAGCCAAATTTAGGCTGGAAGGTGATTTGTTATTAGTGTTTACACCTTATCAAAAAACGGTACCTTAACACCTCTATGTTCACTTCCTGTGGTCATTACATTGAAATCTAATCAATAAAGGTGTTTATCGAGTCAATTATTTAAGCGGTGACAAAAGTTCAGGTATTGCTGAGCAAAGACAAAGACGACTTCCACCTCTTTTCGCCGAACAAAACGATCTCCGTTCCGTGGGTAAACACCCAAGTGTTTGGTACGAGGTAAAAGCTTATATTGAATGTTCTGTCCAATGGTGTAAGCCAAATGATTATAATACGTCACACTTCTGTCCTATTATTATAATATATAAAACTTCTGTGACATGTCCATCAGAGTGTCCTTTAACATCTGTCAACAATTTGTGTCAATCGGATACAAATTATTATGCGTTGCTAAGGACTTCCTACCCCAAAACAGTCCAAAACTTTAACGGACAATATCTAAAAATATGCAAATTGTAAAATATGTCCAAATGTGGATATTAAAATGACCATAACTTTGGTTCTACTTGTGATAGAAACATCATTTTTTCACCGTCTTAAACCTTAGTTTCCACTCTACCAAGATACACACATAACTCTGTTTGGATTTACACACACTTATGCCTGGTTTACTGGTGGTGGGTCACAAATGTCAAAAAATGGAGATGGTACTACAGAGGTACCAAGGAGGGGCAGTGTTTTACTCTGTTGTTTGTCGTAGATAAAGTAGATAAAAAGGATAAAAAGCCAAAACTATGAGAATAAGAGATAAAAAGTTAAATTCATGAGATAAAATGTCAAAATCCAACTCACTAAGTATTACCAGAATGAATCCATATATAAGATACACTGGGGAAAATTAAAATCTTTTTTAATATAAATATGATAAATAAAACTCAAGACTTAAATGTTGGTATCTAATTATCGAAACAATTAGACCAGACATTAAAATGAAGATATTGAAGAAAACATGTGGTGGTCTAATATTAGAGAAAACCAGCCTTAGCTGTTACATATTTCTATAGAGTTGTTTGTATTTGTTATGATATTTATTCTGCATGAAGAACAGATAATCACAGAACGAGGGAAAAAACAAACATATAATTAACTTTACATGAGCTCTACATCACTAACTAATTAAGCTAACATAAGCATCACGACATTTACATCTGTTTTTTATTGCTTTATTTCTTTATGTTTGCCTCTCGACAAAGGTTTTACAGTTTGTTCGCAATTCTATATTTTACAGGTTAAAACACCTCCCACACAAGCAGGCGGAGGCTGTTTTTTTGCATTTAGATGACACACATCTGTTTTTATAAACGGCTATTGTTCTTAAACACATCTTTATTTTCATATATATATATATATATATATATATATATATATATATATATATATATGTATACACATTTCTTTTTATTCATAATTCCACTTGTCCACTGCATAAAAAGGTGGAAGAACATTGAAAAAAAAACCCTCCATTGTGCAGCTTCTCTTGACTTCTTATTCATCCCTTTTAATTATGTTATTTATTTTTGGGTAATTGTTGTGTTTGTAACAGACAGAATAATATATTTCGTATCCTGGATTGAAGGAGGTCCTTGATTTCAGTGTTTTTCCCTGATCCCTCCCTCTCCTCCACATGCAGTCAGCTGTGAATATTCCTAATTTAGTTGTAAATTATTCTTAGATCAGTTGTGATGTAACTGTGTTTAGTCAAATATTAGTTCAGTTTTGTTTTTTGATTTTACAAATGTATCCCTAGTAGTGATGCGCGGTTAGGGGGTTTTACAGAAATCCGCCCCGCTCAAACCCAAGACGTGGCTAGGCCCACCCCGCCCAACCCGCATGATGTCACGTATGGATAAACCCAACCCGCCCGCTATCAACCCGCGAGCTTAAATTTGTCTCTAAACTCACATAGTACATTCGCAGCATCTTTACCTTGTGCTTCTAATGTTAAAAGTCATGAAGCATCATTTTTGCCTCCTTTCTAACGTCTCAATATGCACTCCAGCACATAAAATAGACTCCACCCACATCATCACTCTATAAAGCCAACACATACAACGTTTCCGTACAACCTTCGCATCGCCTGTTTTAATCTTCTCCCTGATCAAGTCCCACATTTTCACTCTTATCTCTGAGTGTTCAGGGAGATTTGGCGCTAATAACAAATAACAAAAAGTTGGGATAAAAAAGCATTCAAAACAGGAAGTGACGGGCTTGCACATGCGTGAGCCGAGCACACACACACACACGCACGCACGCACACACACACACGCACGCACACACACACACACACACACACCTCAACGGGTATTGATCGTCCCTGACCCGCCCCACCCGCATCCGCAATATGTATTAATACTGCGACCCAGCCCGCCCGACTCGCGGGTCACCAGCGGATATCCGCTAGCCAGCGGGTAGCCCGCGCAACACTAATCCCTAGTCTAGCCTCAATTTTCACAGTAATACACTTTAAAGACATCTATACTAAATAGGTTTTCCATTTCAACAATGAAGTACTTTTGAAAATATATATTTTTTGTCAGTAGTCGTTTGTCAGATACATGGTTCCTTTCACTACTGACTACACTGGATCAGGCTAATGCTAATGTTAGCTAGTGCACACAAACCTGCTGGATTTATTTGATAACAGAAAATTTATACATTTTACTCCAACACCAAACAATATTTGGAGAGAACTCATTTAATTACTTTCAAGAGTGTAGTTTACCTGATCCAAAAGTCATCAGAGTTTTAACTGTTAATTACAAACACTTGTTTCTCTGTGTTGTTTCTTTTGGGATATAATATACGGCTATTCCCTGAGCACGATCATGTTTTTGATTACATCTGCATCCATAACAACACTATGGCATTAATGGATTCTTACTGTTTCTGGAGGAGACATTTGGACCATCCAATCGGCCTTTTGGTCGGAAGCAACGCATCTCTTTGCACGTCTAACCTCATTGTTATTATCTCAGTTATCTTTAGATCAACATGAATTTTACATGAAGAATTATGAAGCATAAATGTTTATGTTGCTACGTCATTAATGTACGTAGGCACGCTACAATGTCATAGGCTTAACCTGAGTTCTGATTCGCCCCATCTGATACAGTGTGGGGAAAGGGGAATGCCCCCTCGCATGAAGTTTGATTAAATGCACCACAAGAGACGCAAGTCAAGTTAGTTGCGGTCTCTGGTTTTCGCCATGTATATAAATTGTATTTTTTACCGGGACAGACCAGGAAAACCTGGAACACTAATGTTACTGTAGGTTCAGTAGTTAGCGTTAGCACTGTCAACATGGAGGAGGCTAATGTTACTGTAGGTTCAGTAGTTAGCATTAGCACCGTCAAAATGGAGGAGACTAATGTTACTGTAGGTTCAGTAGTTAGCATTAGCACTGTCAACATGGAGGAGGCTAATGTTACTGGAGGTTCAGTAGTTAGCATTAGCACCGTCAAAATGGAGGAGGCTAATGTTACTGGAGGTTCAGTAGTTAGCATTAGCACCGTCAAAATGGAGGAGGCTAATGTTACTGGATGTTCAGTAGTTAGCATTAGCACTGTCAACATGGAGGAGGCTAATGGTACTGGAGGTTCAGTAGTTAGCATTAGCGCCATCAAAATGGAGGAGACTAATGTTACTGTAGGTTCAGTAGATAGCATTAGCACCATCAAAATGGAGGAGGCTAATGTTACTGTAGGTTCAGTAGTTAGCATTAGCACCATCAAAATGGGGGAGGCTAATGTTACTGGAGGTTCAGTAGATAGCATTAGCACCGTCAAAATGGAGGAGACTAACGTTACTGTAGGTTCAGTAGATAGCATTAGCACCATCAAAATGGAGGAGGCTAATGTTACTGGAGGTTCAGTAGATAGCATTAGCACCATCAAAATGGAGGAAGCTAATGTTACTGGAGGTTCAGTAGATGGCATTAGCACCATCAAAATGGAGGAGACTAATGTTACTGTAGGTTCAGTAGTTAGCATTAGCACCATTTTATGATATGATGACCAAAGCCATTGCCCTCAAAACTGACAAAAATTTAGAAGGATAAAAATTCTGCCCTCTTACTTTTAATATTTAATTTATGATTTTTGGTCTGTGACACTATGGAATCTATACTATATAGATAATTTTTTAGATATGAGTTAGATTTTCGAGGGTCTCAGGGGGGGGGTCCCAGAACTCCATCCATAATGATAAACATCCAGAGGGTTTTAATCATATGTCTGTTCATACAAAGTATGAGCCCATTTGGATGACCCCATCTTCTGACCGCTGCCTGCTTTGGTCTGGTTGACTCTTAATAGGTTTATGTCATAAAGGCTTTTGAATTTTTGACATATATGTTAGTGCATTGGAATCTTCTTTTTTCATGCTCAGAATATAGCATTAGTTTAAACAGAAAAAAACAAAAGAACAGTCCAAACCTGTCCCGTCTCCTCAGGACACGTTTTCATCACAACATTTCCTTGTCGTGTTTAGGTTCAAAGTCAGAGCAGTTTTGACAGTTTCTGTGGAAAAGCCTGCAGGTATGATGCGTTCACTCCCTGGACACAAATACTGCAGCTGCTGTGGCTGTGAACCTGCTCCCATAGGTGGGTCCTGACTGCCCCCCAGTGGTGACACCCCCCCATTACACCCACTGACTTTTCCTTCAGCAGGCATGTTTACATGAGATGTTTTATTACTGTTTGTTCCTTTTTAAGGAAACACTTAATTCCAGTTGAAAATTATAATTTAATTCAGAATAAAGTCACTGGTTTATTCTGATCTTAATCCTAAATTCAATAATTCCTCTGACATTGATTTGTCTTTAACTTTATTCCTGTTGTTCTGCACATGCTCCTGACCTCTGATATATATATATATATATATATATATATATATATATATATATATATATATATATATATATATATATATATATATATATATATATATATATATATATATACATACTTTACTTGAATATTTATTGTCCTGTCTACTTTTTACTTTTACTCACTACTTTTTTTTTGCATAAGTTTCTGTACTTTATACTGTTGGAATAACTCTCTAATACTTTGACAGTACATTTTTTTTACACTGTGTAAGTATGAGCTCAGTGCTGCTCACAGACTCAGCGGCGACTGACCTCTATCAAGGACCCGAGCAGCAGCGGTGGAGTGCTGCTGAGCCTGCGTCCCCAGATAAACAGTCTATTCCATTAAAACAGGCCCAGGGCAAACTGCTGCTGTCAAATACCTGTCCACCATTACAGGCTGAGTTTAGATTTAGATTCTAACTTTTAGATTAAACTCTGTCTGTCAGAAAATGCCGCAGGTAAATTACACTTTTAAATGCATCTCAGTTTTTAAAAAGGTCAAAGTCAGTGTGTGCAGGTTGTATAGAGCTTTGACCTTTTACCCAAAATGATAGAAATATTTGAATTTCATTTGAAAATTATTGTAGATATTTAAATCATATTCAAATATTTGTTAATTATATTACTCTGAAAATGCCTCAGCATCAAAATTGATTATATTCCATCCACCAGGGGGTAGTATTCAGTAAAATATGTCAAATATTCTGGTGTGTTTACAACCATTACTGATTAAACATGCGGTGTGGCAGGAATTAACATTATCACTGATTGACACTTTTAACGTTACATAATCCACAAACATCTTTTGTCTGTTGCCTTGTTGTGTGTGAAACACTGTTCCTTAGTTTTCCTGGTTGCCTGTTACTCAGACTGTGGACCAGTGTCCTGCATGTTTTAGATCAGGGGTGTCAAACTGTGGTCCTCGAGGGCTGGGGTCCTGCATGCTTTAGATGTTTCCCTCTTCCATTACACCTGGAAACCATTCCATCATTATCAGTCTTCTGCAGAGATGATGATGAGGAGCTGCTTATTATTAACTTTGATGACTTCTGAATGGATGGTTTAATGCAGGGGTTCTCAAACTTTTTTGGCCCAGGTCCCCCTTGGAGGGGTGAAATTTTTCCATGTCCCCCCTCATCCTCGCGATACTGAAAATGAAAAATGAAAAAAAAAAACACTTCAACAATGATTATTATGAAACAATGATAACCTTTTTTAATAGTGCTTTTGTGCAAACCAGCCACATTTTCAGGTATTATAATATAAATGAACACTTCAGAAACAACAATTTTAAATAATTTTAAAATAATAAACGGAACAAAAGACACACAAAACCGTGTGTGTGTGTGTGACAGACAGACAGACAGACAGACAGAGACTTAATGAGAGGGATGAGCTTGTCAAACTCAATATAACTATCAATGTACTTTCTCTTTTTAGGGTTAGGGCGTTTGTTTTTGTCATTGTCATTGTCATTTTCATTGTCATTTCTTTTACCACTTCTTGAGGAACTTGGCGGACACAAAAATCGATCCATGTTCGCTGCAGTGTGGCTAAAAATAGCCTGTGACTCGCTCCGTCTCAATTTAGTCAAGCTTGCGTCAAACAGCGCTGTTACTTCCACCCGCTCGCTACAAAATAAAACTTCCGCATTTCAAAATAAAACAGAAAACAAAAAAAACTTGAATAATTTCACGTACCCCCTGGACATGCACCACGTCCCCCTAGGACCCTAGGACCCCAGTTTGAGAACCGTGGGTTTAATGTAAATATTCTACTTTCTTCTTTGTGTTGACGTTTGTTCATTGACCAGGTGTCAAAAGGGAACTGCTGGGACTGAATTTCAATACTAGATTTATTATATAACAATCACTCTCACATTCACACCTATGGACAATTTTAGATTAACCAATTAATCTATCAGTGCATGTGTTTGGATGGTGGGAGGAAACCGGAGTGCCCGGCAAAAACCCACACGGACACGGGGAGGACATGCAAACTCCACACAGAAAGGTCTGGTACGGGATTCGAACCAGGGTCCTTCTTGCTGTGAGGCACGAGTGCTAACCACTGCACCACCGTGCCACACATTTTGTTGCTTATTAGTTGTAATTATTATCTCTACCAAGGAGGTTATGTTTTTGCCAGAGTTTGTTTGTCTGTTAGTTAGCAAGATATCTCAAAAACCTATGGATGGATTTTGATTAAATGTTCAGGGTAGGTTGGTAATGGAGAGATCTGGAAATGATTCAATTTTGGTGGTGATCGGGGGGGGCTATCAGAGTGCTTTTCTAGTTTTCACTGTGAAACTGCTAATCATCCACATGATTCAACTGAATCATGTGGATGAGGGAAATATCTAAAACATATAGGGTACCGGCCCTCGAGGACTGGAGTTTGACACTTGTGCTCTAAACTGTTAGCCTCATTGACAATCAAAAGGGAACGTTTACAAAATGAGGAGGTACAAAAACCGACACAATGTGTAAAACAGTCACAGATTAATTTCACCAGCTCACTTTGTTAACTTATGACACGGATACATTTTCTGGAGTATAAATCTCAGATGTTTCTGGTGTGATTCGTGCATCTGGGTTCTCAGAGTCTTAACAGTTCATGAATACGTGGGATTGAGCACTCTGCTGTTGGTTACGTGTCTTCAGGTGCCCAGAAAAACCCAAAGATTTGCCATTCACATAAATTCCTCAACAAATTGCAACCTGAACTGAAACGTTTACGACCACATTCAGAAAAATAAAATAAATAGTCCTAATGGTATTATATACAGGTTAGAATATTAAGAGCTGCCTAATGGTCTTTTTTTTCCCCCATAACATTCTAATTATATTTGATGTCAAAACACAAGTTTGTACTTTATATGGAAACTAGACAAAGGAAGTAAGTGTGAGCTCATTAGCTTGAGGATCACTCTCCAAACGTGGAAGGTGTTGGAACCGTCGCAGTGGTTTTCACAGCTGCTACTGGAAATGCTCAAATGAAGACAAATGTAATTAAGAAAGAGATTCTGTGTTGCACACTGCCCCCACAGAATTGCACATTACATATTTTTACTATATTTATTTTTATCTTAGTCTATCTTGGTGCATGCTTATTTTATATATACATATATATATATATATATATATATATATATATATATATATATATATATATATATATATATATATATATATAATTCTTTTTTTTGTCTTCTTCTTTTATTGATATACTATATGTTGAATGTTGCAGCGTTACACTGAGACAAATTCCTAGTTGTATACTACATGTGTACTATACGAACAATGGCAATAAAACTCTTTCTGATTCTGATTCTGTACTAAAACTGGATGAAAGAAACACATTTGTGTGTTTGTATCCCTCCACTGAAAAAAAGAACCGTCTGAAAAAATGACTGTATTTTCCAGACAATAAATAAGGTGCATTTAAGTCTTTAATTTTCTCAAAAAATGACAGTGCACCTAATGTGTGGGTTAATTCTAGTTGTAGTGAGTGATATGATGTTAAAAGCAGGTAAAGGGGGTCCTCTAGTGGTCAGGTTCAGTGCAGTAATGTGTGGTTTGTACTTCTGCTGTTCCTGTAGCAGTTCACATCTAAGGCCTAACTGAAATGGATGGTTTCATCCGGTTCTGGTGGTAGTTTCACCCGTCAGTTTGTCTGAGGGGGAAGAGTTTAGCAATCCAGTGAGCTGTGGGCAAAACAGAGCAATACCACAAGACAATGTGGGGGCAGTAGAGAGGCCGTAGTGTAAAAAATTCTGAATTCTACCTACGAAGAAGGTTCCCCCTAGGACTTAAAAAATGGCGATGGAGGATATAATTTGTGAGCTGGTCAGGGGATATATTCATCTGTATGATGTGATGGTGCCTGGGCACAGAGGTAAAAGGCTGGGAGGCAGTCATCCTGAAATACTAAAAATGCTTCTCCTCATTTATCTGACCCATAGGTAGCACCAATGACACCAATTCACCATCAACGATCCTCCTTATATTAAGTGGACACACACTCCACCGTCTTGTGCTCTTATTTCTGGTCTGTTTTTCATGCCTCTGCAGTAAATACATCAAAATGACAACTTCAATAGATGCCATGTTTCTTGAACCCTTGGCACAGAGGCATAAATACCAGCTCTGGGAGCAATGTCAGGTACGGAAAAACTAATTTCATGTGGTTTCGGTGGTATAAATTAGGCTTAAGAAGGAACTGAATGGACACGTTTTTCTTTGTTTGTATGGACATGCAAACAAACACCTTTAAGTATTTTATGTTCAGTTATTGTGAGAATTAACAGCAGCAATGTATCTGTTGTGAACTTCTATTGTTGGATAAAAAGACAATAGAATTCAGAGGTTAACAGAAAAATGCTAATTGTTAGCATGTCTATGGATTTTACCATTCAATTTAGCATTGAGCTAACTGTTTATTCATTTTCATTTCAGTGTGTAATGGAATGCAAATGTGCTAAAGTAATGAATGTAATGAAGACATATTCTGTATGTTTGCATTTTTACACTGAGTCTAGTCAAGTGTGGAGCGAAGTCTGGCTTTTCTTGGGAAACTATTGTTTAGCTGCCGAGCTAATGGATAGGAGCAGAATACTGTGCTTATAGTGTGTGAATGTAACAGTACAGGCCGTAACGACTGCACGTGAAGCAGTCACCAAATTGGCTCCTCCTGATTGGCTCCATGTGCTGGCTGTCAAGCCCTTAAAAGCCCCTACCAGTGCTGTTTCGTGCACGTTGCCCCGCCCACTGGCTGCCACTTCCGCTTCACTACTCCTGACAGGTAAGGTTTCGTCTCCGCAGCAGAACACATTAATATTTAGTAAAATATTAAATATAATGTTAATCTTGTAGTTCCGTGAGCATTATCTCAAAGGGTCGTTACATAGTTCGGGTAACATGATAGTGGCCGCGGTCGTACATATGCTACTACTCCGCTAGCTACAGATGGCGGAAGTGGTGAGTGTATCCAGATATCCGCGTGTTCAAGCCTTTAAATCAGGGATGTCAAACATGAGGCCCGGGGGCCAAATCTAGCCCGCCAAAGGGTCTAGTCCGGCCCTTTGGATGATTTAGGGAAATGTATAAATGACACTAATATATATATAAACAATTTTAGCTGAGGTTCCATGTTCAGACCAATTCACTCTTATAAAATAACCTAGAAATACTCACAAATCAAACAGTTTCTTTGTTAATGTTTTCATTTAGTTAAATGAAAAGAAAGTATAATTTCACCAAAAATCTGTGTAACTGGAACAAATATGAACAACCTGAAATGTCTTAAGAGAATTAAGTTAAATTTTAATAATATTCCACCTATTACTAAATGTTTTGTGTATGTATAAGCTATAATATACACATGTAAATGACAAACTGAAGCCTAATAATGTTTACATTTAATTCAGTTTGTTCATATTATGGGGTTGTCGTCGATGCACATCACACCCTACTAACCCACTTCCCAGCTGCATGAATGAAGACTGAAGTGAAAAAGTCAGTGTGTTCTTGCATTTTACGTGATATAAGTGAAGAGTTTGGACAATTATTGTGAATATGCTAATGTTTCCTTTAGCAGAGTGATGGTGTATTTAGTTACGGGGTGTGCTCCGACATCCCAATGTTCCCACATCACCCGGGACCATTGGCTGTCCCACTGCCAAGTCGTCTGCATTTAGGGGGACAAAGGCACAACATCCAAAGACAGCCCCAGCCATGGCAGTGACCACCACCCATCGATGGAAAAGCGACCCTCAGACGAAGCCCTGAAGTGTCAGAATAATTATATTATCACACATGTTACAACTCACCAGCGTTGTCAGTTATTGTGAATACACTGTTTGAACACCTGTTATATTTGTAAATAACTCTACCATCAACCATTCATTGGCAGTGTTCCTTATAATGCAGAGAACACTGTCATTTGTTCTGTTTGAATTAGTCCTGGACTGGGCCATGGGTATCCAATGGGTACCTGCAAAAAAAAAACAGCTCATGTATGGGTGGTTTCTAAGGTTTTGTTTGGTTTTGTTTATTTTTTTTGGAGGGGGGGGGGCAAAACTGCATACAGGCCAGATTGTGGGTTTTAGATAAACAAAGAAAACTAAAATAAGGCGGTCAGACAGCAGACCTCCGCCAAGGCTTGGTATGATGTCACAACGTAAAGTGCTGACCCATCTGATGTCTGAAGGTCAGAATGGGGGGGGGGTGATTTAACTGTTGACCTTTAAAGTGACCTTTGACCTTCACTGCTCAAAATCTAATGGGTTCTTCCTTGACTCATTATCTATCATTCTTGAAAGTTTCATCAAAATCTGTTCAGACCTTTTTACATAATCTTGCTGACAGACAAACGGACCTGATTTTACTGCTTCCTTGGCGGCGGTAATAAAATGCCTCAGGTCATTGGCTTCACAATCACTTCCAGGTTGAAAATATCACAACTGCAGAGGACGTGAAAGTGAAGTTGCAGAGAATATGGTGTTGCTGTTCACCTGCACGTAGCAGCTGCGAACTCTGTCGACGACTGAAACTAGTTTAAGGTTCACGCCTGTTAGCAGTGACGACGCTAGCGCATCGATCGTTATCGACAAAGTAGTTCCAAACTATTACGAGGTGAGTTCTTGTTATGCAAATAAATCACTCACTCACACATATTTTGAGAAGAAACGCTTTGTACTTTGTTGACCCCAGGAAACCTGCCAGGACTACATTCACTTGGACCAAAACTGGACCAGAACTCTACTCGGAGGACACTGTCGGGGGTAAGTCACTGTGGGTGCACCACTGATCCCATACAGAACTATCCCTTTACGCTCAGTCTATTGTCGTTTCGAGACTATGAGTTCACGTCATAGTCAGACTCGCTAGGCTACAGTTGAAAGCCTTTGGGGACCATGTTGACTGACAGCTCTCGTAGCCCCGCCTCTTGTCTAAATACATTCACTTCTGGCTCCAGTAGCGGCACACGTCGACAGCCAAATTGCACAGTACAGTTTTCAAAATGGCAGTTCACAAACCAATGATTGATGTCACATTTCCACCGTCCACTAATTACATACACTTTATGATTTTAATGATCTGTCCAAACAATTTTAACACTACATCTTTACCAAGGGGTGTTCTTTCTACACGAAATTATTCACACCAGTCATTTTTCCAGTGTTTTCCACACAATGAGGTGTCTTTTTTTTTTTTTCACACAGAATGCAAATGTTCAACTCAGATTTATTAGCATTTTTTTTTTTTTATTTTCCCAGAGCTTTTATGCTGCCAATAAAGGCGTGGAGACGGTCAAGTTGAATGAATGTCATGTGGTGACCCTGTTGACTCTTAACTGTTCTATTATACATGAGATCAGCCGCACAAATGACGTGAAAGGACCTTGTTTAACCCTTTATTGAACAAGAGACTTTTTTTTTTTTTCCCCTTCAAACATTAGTTTTGTTCATGAGTTTACGTATCTCTGTAGAAGTTGTTAGATCCAATATTGGGTTAAGTTAATGCGTGATTATGTCTATACTTGACAAATGGTCTTACAGAAGTTAATGTTGCGACATGTCACCTTTGACCTCCTGAGATCTCAAAAACGGTTGCCAATCATCTTGCCTGCCAGTCATGTTGAACTCTATAAAGAAAAATTTAACTTAAAATAAAATGGACAGATAAAAAATTATATTAAAATTAAGAAGTTTTTGTACCAACTCAAATGAATGAATGAATAAATAAATCATTAAACTTTAATGATAAAAATACATTGAAAATATGTTACAGAATGAATAAATGAGCAAATTACATGACAAAATTAAATAAATGTAAATGCATAATTAAATGAGAATGCATAAAAAAAAATTGCAGGACATGTCATGTGACTGTTGCCCACACGTCCATGGTGATGTCGATGCTCTAACGTTATATTGTGCAGCTTTAAACTGACTCTATAATTCTACCTTAAACAGACTGTGTTTTATTAGAGTGATGTCACTAGAGCGTCTCACCCTGCAGTTGAATTTGGATCTCCTCATTACCAAACACTATTATAATAATACAACTGCATCATATCTAGCGTGATAGCACGTGAGTTTAAATAGCAAAACGAATCGAGCAATTCCAGAGTAATGTCAGTGCAATTCAAATAAGTTCCAGCTCTTCTCAGATATTAGTGCAGGGCTTTTGCATATTGCCTCCATGGTGTCTGTGCTGCATTTAAATTACCCTCATTTATTATACAGCTGACATTAAAAAGTCGACTCAATTATCCACAACGAACTGAGCTGAAAATATTAATTGCTTTTATTTAAAGTTTTCCACAGCCTGTGCACAATTATTCCAACACATTTTCACTGTAATCAGTTGTAAAGCAGCAAAAACTGAATAAGAGCTGCTCCTACACTTAATGTCTTATGTCTACTTTAACCTTTTACTATTCTGGTGTTATTTAGTTTAAAACAGAGGTGTGACCAGAATGGCATGTTTGTTTGTTTTTTTTTTACACAAAAACTGTACTTTATTTATTGCTAAAATATGTGTTTTGAAATGTTCAGCAGGTTGAGTTTTTTCCCAAACTTTCCAAATGTAGCCACTCTGGATAAATATTTATAAGCCAGTTGTATACATGTACATAAAGCAGCATATATGTAGACTAATGCACCATCATTCATATATATATATATATATATATATATATATATATATATATATATATATATATATATATATATATATATATATATATATATATATATATATATATATATATATATATATATATATATATATATATATATATATATATATATATATATATATATATATATATATATATATATATATATATATATATATATATATATATATATATATATAAAAAATATGAACTGACAAGTATTCAGAGAATGTCTAATCTCAACCTCACTGTTCTTGAATTGGAGCCAATAATGTGATTTTGACCTTTCTGCTAAGTGCCACCTTGACCTTTGACCTTTTGCAATATTTTTTATAATTTCATTATATGTATATATGCGTCAGTGTGTGTAATATTATAATATATCCAGTATTGAGTTATAGTGTGATGTCTGTTTGACACAGTGTTACGCAAGTTAATTTTGCGACATGTCACCTTTGACCTCCAGACATCTCAAAAACTATTGGTTGTAGGTGATAACACCAAGTATAAGTATTGTGTAAATGTTCATTCTGCATCGTTTGGTACCAATCTAAAAGTTCTGTGACCCTCTGAGTTCTAACTGATAATGTGATATTTAACTTTTAATTGTGACCTTGACCTTTGACCTTTACTCAAATGGATCATTGCATCTGATGTGCATTATCTATATGTATATGCCCATGTAAATTCATGGTGATATCTACAGTATTGAGTTATAGCATGATATGTCTCTGTGGACACAAAAGGTGATTACAATGATCTTAATGTCACCCAATAATTGGGTGACATTAAACATTTAGTAAAGTACAGTAACGGGGTACTTTTCTTTACTTCCACCTGTTTATGACTCATTATCTGTCATTTCCATATCCTCATCACTGGCAGCTAATCTAAAAAATGTAAAAGAAATAATTTAGCCTTAAATATGTTTTTATTAGTTACAAACTAAAACTCTAACATGTCTTTAACAGGAACATTACAGAAGGGGTCAAAACACTGCACTGAAGATTAGACCTATGTGAGCACTGCCTTCTGCTGGACATGTACTGTCATTACACCACAGTCTGAAAACACCTGTGTGTCCACAGACTGTTAGGGCTGTTATTAACGAACATTCATCTGGATTAACTAGTAATCATTACCTCTGCCAAGGAGGTTATGTTTTTGCTGGTGTTTGTGTTAAAGTTAACTCCAACTTATGGATGGGTTTTGATGAAATGTTAACCAGAAGAACTGATTATATTTTGGGGGGGGGGGGGGGGGGGGGTCTACACTCAGTGCCTTTCTAGTTATTAATGTGATTATTAAAATAAAACAATTAAATGGATCAGTTGTTTTTTGGAAGGTATTAAACAAACATGTTAATTGCATATATATTCAGATTTTGTGCATGTTTTGGATATTTTATCAAATTTTGGGGTAGTTTTTTTTTCTGTATTTAAGAATTATTTTTTTTTATGTTCATCCAATTTTCATCTGAAGCAATTGAGTAAACCTGAAATGACTAAACAACCACAGGAACATGTCCACTGGACTGAAGATCATTATGGTTTGATATGACAACAATTTTCTTCAGGTTTTAGGGTGACCCTCGTAGTTTCCCCAAATAGGATGTAGGTTTACATCTGTGTCACTGTGGGTCAAAGGTCATTTTCGGCTCATTTAATTTGCTTCATGTCAACATTGGATACAACAGGAAAACTGAAAACCTGAGTTATGTTTTGAACCAACAATACATGGATTTTCCTCGCACCTTTCCCAAAAATGTAATGGTGGTTTTCGCATAAACCTGCTTAGAAACATAACACCCCTCTGTCCTCCGTTGGTATAGTAAAATTAGGATCAGATTTACTCTGAAACATCTGTCACTTTTTGCATAATAACACAAACTGAAATCCAACTTAATTTTCCACCTTTAAACCAAACCTAAAATAAAATGACACTTTCCTAAAGCTAAAGTGATGAATCCTGTCGGACAAACGCTCGTCATGCTCCAGTGTTTTTGTTTTTCCCCCTCAGGCGTTCACCTGCCAGAGGACCAGAGCAGATCTGGGACCAGCTGAAACTGAAGCAGACCTGTGGGCCCAGGTTAACAGATGGATTTAAACAGAAGGTAAAAATAGACCTGGACGTGTGAACTATCGCACATGTTTTCACTCTGACACAAACACGCAACGGATGAAACGACTGAAAATAGTAGAAGCTGCTCATGACGAGTGCAGTATTCATCCTGTCGTCGGTACTCACACACACACACACACACACACTCGCACACGACACTTTACTAAGTGGACAGTTTTCAGCAGGTAAATGCTGTTCCAATTCAACACCACATCTGATTCTGCCTGTCGCACTTACTGGAAACTGCATCAGAAACTGTGAAAAATAAAAAAGTTTCTTACCAGAATAGATGCCTTTTTATTTAATTATTTTTTTTTAAGAATATGAATCTCCAGTTCCTCTGGAGAATATGTTGTCGGCGTGTCCTCCTGAAAATACACTGGTGTCAATGTATAAACAACCGCTATTTTAACTAGCCTGCCTGCAACTGAGATCACAAGAAATCTATTTGAAAAGGATGCACCTGACCTGCACTTTTAAAAAGTAGTCAATGGTCTTTATGAACATCACATGACCTTTGACCTTACTCGCATACCTGCATTTATTTGTGTTAAAATTCCATGTTATTATGTTGAGAAAATATTTAGTTCTGCTTCATGATTCAAAAGTTATAAACGCTAACGTAGCATCTAAACCAGGGTTCGATAACCTGTAACACCCACAGACCCACATGAACCTTGTTTCCACAGAAACAAAAACACTGGGAGCCGCTCATCATCTTTAAAAATCTCAGCCAATGTGTCCCAAACCTTACATTTTTCTCAAGCTTCCACTCAACTTTATTACCTCAGCAAAGGAGATTATATTTTGGCCTGTTTGCCTTTGGATGGATTTTGACATTTTCAGGGTAGGTAATGGGGTGATGGTGAGATCTAGAAATAACATTTTGGTGGTGGTCTGTGGGAGGGGGTTACCTTGGTGTGGGTCTGCGCTCTGTGTGCTTGTCCAGATTTCTCTCTCGCTCCCTCCATACCATTGTATGTCACATTCACAGAACTTCAGTTAAAGTGTATTTACAGGTTATTTTAATGTTTATCTCAAACAACCAGACTGTCCACAACCGAATATCATTACAAATATTTTTCACTGACCTATAACTGTGGGCGTCCGCTCACTTCAAGTGAGCCCATGAATCACTGACTGATGTGTAAAATCATTTGTCACGTTATTGTAAAGTACCCGAATGTTATAATAATAATTCATTTTATTTGATGGTGCCTTTCAAGACTCACAAGGACACCTTACATAAACGGATTAAAAATGCAGTTAAAAATTACAATGAATAGGCAGCTCTGAAGAGGTATGTTTTGATTTGAAAGTGTCCATGTTTGCAAAGTTTACCTTCTACATTAACAAGTGACTATCAGTGTTGGACAAACTACTGAAAAACTCTAATGGATCATTAATTACAAAGTCATCAATTACAATATGACTATTTACTGTCGCATAACTGATTACTCTAATGAACCCGTCCACCATGATTTTAATTCACGCAGATTTTATAGAAAGGTCCATGTCTGTAGATCAGTAACTATGGACACACTGAGGACATGAAGACCTCAGGACACTTAGGTTTGTCTTTAAGGACCCTCTACTGACTAACACATAAGGGTGATGTTTAGAACTTTAGAAGAATTAATGTAAAAAATAGTTTAGTGTTGGTAACAAAGACATGTTCTAATAAATTCCATGTTAACAAAGTTTGGCTCAAAATTGAAATTTCTCGGTGTTCATCCAAATGGTGTGAATTTGAATGATTACTGGACTCATGCCATGGAATGTTTTTTTTTTTTTTTTTTCTGTCTACAAAATAAGAGCGAGAGAGAGAGAGACTCTAGGAAAAGAACCCCCCCACACCACCAGACTTTCATCACCTCTTCCTTGTACCAGTATCAACATTTCAGCCAAATATATCCATAACTTTTTGAATGATCTTGCTGTGAATCACATACATGTGATTTGTAGCAAGATACAATAAAAAAATAAGGAACAATTTAAAAAAAAAAAAAAAAAAAAAAATTGCCAGGAGGAGCAGGTGCGTTGATGCTCCTCAGTCTGTTTGTCTTTAGGTCAAACCTCTTTAACTTGAATGAGTCGTCTTCACATGAGCTGGATCTGAGCGTGCTCAGTTGTGCAATAGGCAGCACTCAGAATGACAAACTGTCCATTAAAGACACATACTGTGCTTTTTACTGCAGTGAGAAAGTGAATGATTTAAAACCCACATACAGAAGAACTGTGGCCTTTTCTTTACAGGGAACGAAACCATTAATAGAGCTTCAGTTAAAGATCATCCCATCAGTTCAAGCTCTTGTAGCCCTCGCTCTTTACACTCTACCATTAAATCCATTCAGTTCTTGTCTCTACATGTGGATGTAACTGTGCAGCTTAACTAGTTGTTGAGTGGGAGCACAGTTAAACCCAGGTATTGTGTCCATCAGTTTATCTGCAGAAGCGGTGGTGTTGACCATAATTATCCTGACCTTTTTCTTTTCTTAACTGCAGCTCCTGTAAGAAGGCTCAGTGTTGTTGCTGTGCGTCTGCTGCTGCTGCAGTAACGGACTGTTTTCCTGTGGGCTCCATCCAGTCCAGCAGATCTGACATTAATTAGGCCGGCTGACACTAATTACCGCCATCCTCTGTCAAGAAGAGGTAATTCTGCAAACGTCTGGAGAGGCCGTTCAGAGACAGGTGCCCGCCACGGTAGAAGGTAGGCGTCTGCTGAAAGACGAGGAGGTGCAGGGAGGTGTTCTGTTCACATAGGAAACATCAAGGCTGAGTATTTATTCACTCCTTCCCCATTACCCCTGTTTTATTAGTCAGACAGCAGACCTCTGCCAAGGCTTAATATGGTGTCATATGACGTCAAAACATGATGGGGTGGAGCCATAGGTGTTGACCCATCTGATGTCTGAAGGTTAGGGGTCAAAGGTTAGGGTTATAGGTGTTGACCCATCTGATGTCTGAAGGTTAGGGGTCAAAGGTTAGGGTTATAGGTGTTGACCCATCTGATCTCTGAAGGTTAGGGGTCAAAGGTTAGGGTTATAGGTGTTGACGCATCTGATGTCTGAAGGTTAGGGGTCAAAGGTTAGGGTTATAGGTGTTGACCCATCTGATGTCTGAAGGTTAGGGGTCAAAGGTTAGGGTTATAGGTGTTGACGCATCTGATGTCTGAAGGTTAGACCATGTGAATAAAAAAAACCCAGATTCTATCATGTCTGATTCCTGAGATATTACCACTGATGTGTTTTAGATGTTGACCTTTGACCGTCACTGCTCAAAATCTAATGGGTTCTTCTTTGACCCATTATTTATCATTTCTGAAAGTTTCATCAAAATCCATTGAGAAATGTTTGTGTGATCCTGCTGACAGACGGACCCAAATGTAATCCCTCCTTGGTGAAGGTAATAATAGTAATAGATTACATTTCTATAGCGCTTTTCAAGGCATCCAAAGCACTTTACATTCATGATCTATTATTCATTCACTCTCACATGCTCCCTCTGGTGGTGGTAAACTACAGTTGTCCTGGGGCAGACTGACATTTTGTGCCTACAGTCCCTCTGCTCATACACCAGTGTGAGTGACACTGGAGGGTGAAGTGTCTTTGCCCAAGGGCACAACAGAAGACTGAGAACAGAGCAGGAATCCTTGGGTTAATGTACAACCGTCCCGTATTAGGATGAAGCCCCAAATGGACGATTGCCATGTGCTGAGTTAGACGCTCTGGAAATTCACAACTTTGTTGCATTCTTTTTTATAACAGTCCATTCATTATCTGAACCCGCTTTATCCTCACTAGGGTCACGGGGGTCACTGGGGGCCTAATCCAGCTACAATGGGGGAAGGCGGGGTACACCCTGTATGAGACGCCAGTTCATCGCAGGGCTGAACATATATAGACAAACAATCAGTATTTGATTATAAATGTAAATGAAACTGTATGCAACTGTTTTAAAAAAAGACTGTAATGAAACGGTGACTTTTCAGAGCATTTAACTCTGCACTAAATACGTGTGTGTGTTTAATATTTGTTCAGGTTATGTCTGTTTTTTTTAATATTTACAATGTCAATGTGAACTAAAGGATCCTGTTCAGTCAGTGTAATGAAATACAAAGCAGAAAAACACTGAATGTTGGCAGTAACAAAATAAACCCAAAGGAATGCCTCTTAATTCTAGAATAAGCCAATTAATCTGCTCTGAAGAGTTGAGCTGCTCGTTGTTTTCTTATTTTCTCCTTCCTGCTCTCATCTGAGGATAAACATGTCAGACCTTTAACCCCTTGGCCTTTTCCAACAAGCTCTGTGCTTTACTCAGTATGTGCATTTGTCTGTCTCTTATAATTTAGTCTTTCACTAATGTTGCTGCTTATTTTTATCTTGTTTAATGGTTATATTTATTTATTTTGGTGTTATTTTATTCACTTTGATTCATCTATAATTTCTCCATTATCTATAGTAACTAAATGCTCTCTCTGCCCCCTCGTACTCGTATTTTCCACAAAATACTCGGGGTGTGACCAGTTTTCGCGGGATGTAATTTCTCATCGCATTAAAATTATGTCCTGTGAGATTTGTTATCCAGAAAGTAGCTAGAATGAATAACAAAACACAGGGGCTGCGTCCGAAATCATACTCGCTCCCTCTCTACATAAGGAAATATGTGGTGCACTATATAGTGAATTCAATTGAAAACGTTACTGTTTAAATGAATCATCACCGTCGAAAAATGAAAACTTAACTATATCCTCTCACAAAAATAAATGCTTTTTAATGTTTTTTTTGTATTACTGTCTGTGCAATAAAATAAAACATGAATAAACTTGGTTCATGACTGTTTTATTATTAACTGTTAAAACAACTCTTGTCTTACCTGTCATCCAACGGAGTTAACGTTTACCGTTATTGAACAGCTGTGGTTCTGCCGGTATGACTCTAATATCAGTCTGTTTATTTTAATCATAAATCTAACATTTATCCTGTGTCAGACGTTCTGAAGAAAATATTCAGATTTGAGGTTGATCAATGCTCCTTCTGTAATACTGTTAAAACACCGTATCATTTATTTTTTTGGATGTCCTGTATCTCAATGTTTTTGGTCTAATATACATAATTGGATTTCACTAAAATAATGGTGTAACCATCCTTTGAATTACATCATATCATTTTACATGGATGATTTGGAATCTTCCTTATCAGACATTAATAGAATTATAATTCTGGGTAAATATCATATTCACTGTGCAAAATGCAGAAACTGTAAGACCTCTTTCCCTAGTTTAATGACTTCAAGTTTTTTTTTTTTTTTTTTTTTCATGCCTCAAAAAATTGGATAAACAAAATTGCAAAAAAGAGGACATTAGACAACATTTATTATTTAACCAAATAACTTCCATTTGTATCTGCTGTTTAATTTAAGGTCTAATGTAAACTTTATTTATACATTTAATATTGTATTTATTAATAAAATACCAGTTTGTTTTTATATATTTTTTGTGTTTAATTTTAAGTTGTATTCATTATCCTCAATGACTCTATATATCCTAATGTTCAATATATATATATATATATATATATATATATATATATATATATATATATATATATATATATATATATATTTTATTTTTTATTTTTTTTTTGTTTAATCTCTCCGTCCTTTAGTCGTTTTTCGATCCGTGCAATGCATGATGGGATATAGTGCGTTGGTTTGGCCACAGTTCTTCTTGTATATGTTTCGCGGTGGATTGTGGGATACATTAAGTAATAGTTCACTGACCTACAAAATGGGAGGGTAGGGGGTGATTTCGGACCCGTTTCCGTTTCTCTACTTCCTGAACTCTTCCCGCCAATGCGTTTCACTTCCATCCTGGCTCTTCCGGTTTGTTTTGCTAGCTCCGATATTAACACAGTGACTCTGTGAGAAAAAGGATTGAGAACTTCTAGAAGAAAAGTGGTTCAGGAACTACGTCTGCTGTCGTTGGTTTTTAAAAACTCTAACCACTTGAACAAGTGGTTAGAGTTTGGACGACAAACCTGTGACGTAGAGACGATGCTCATGTCCTGGGACACACTGTCTTTACCCACAGTCAAAGAGGACACGTATCACCAAGCAGAAGACTCAACAAAGAAACGTAAACTTCCATCTGATGGTGAGTTCAACAACTTAGCTATAAAAATAACAATACTGTTAATGTTGAAGCAGTTATCATACACTAACATAACTGTGTTTTACTAAAACAGCTGATTAGATTTGATCTGATTTGATTTTTTTTATTTGAATGATTTATTTTGAACAGTGCAACAATAACCAATACAGCAATAATAATAATGACATGTCCGAAAAGGAGTAGGATGAAGCATAAGCTTATTTAATTCTACCCCTTCTTCACTTCCCCAATAACCTAAATACATCTTATAGTAATATAGTGCATAGTACAAAAATGATGATAAATAAAATAACGATAACAATACCAATAATCAATAACTGAAGTACTAAACATAGACATATATACAAAAAACAAACAAAAAAACAAATGAGATGGAACAATGTTCATAGACAGTAGAGCTAATGTTACACCACTGATGTATGTGTACGTTGGGTTGATCGTCAACAGTGTGTGTGTGTGTGTGTGTGTGTGTGTAAAGTTGACAAGATACACAATACATAACAAGAGATGTGACCTTTGGTCCAAAACACTATTTGAAATTCGCTGGAAACTATTCAAATATTATTAGAAAATCTAACGTGTTTTCACAACTTCCACAGTCAAGTACCAATTTGATTTTGAAAAAAGGGAGAAATGCTGTAGATTTATTTGAGCTTTTGTAACATTTTATTTTAGTTTCAATTTGTAGAGGAAGATGTTCGTTAAGAAGTTAATTAAAACAGAACTATAATATCCAGGTGCAACTCTGTTAAATAAATCTGTTGTCATTAATATAATTTAGTTTTCTTAAAAAAATGCACATAAAAAAATACGTTAAAACCCACTAGAAAAGAATAAAAATCCCTTTCACAGAAAATGGACGGCTTTTATCACAACAGTTGATGTATGATGATGACGACACTCAACATAAAATATAGGACTATACACCGAGAAGCCCTTTTGTTTTTGTTTCTGTCTGCGTTGTTCAACAGAAAATACAAAATAAAAAAAAGAAAAATTCACAAAATGATGAAAAATACAAAACGCATAAAAACTGCTAAAATACAGAAAAAAACGCAAAATTTTGATAAAATATCCAAAAATATGAATATGTATGCAATTAATGTTTGTTCAACACCTTCAACAAAAAACTGTTAATGACAGCCCAAAATAGCATCTATTACGTCATACAACAATGTACCGTGATATTTGAGCATCTCCTTTCAAAACAACATAAGAACAATAGATGATTAGTAATAAAAATGTGTGAATAAAAACATGTATAGGTATTAAAAATACTGCACAGCATTCTAGACCATGTAATATCGTACCAGTGTACTCTAAAATCACTCTGACAGTGCAAACCTCCGCCAAGGCAGACCCCTTCAGGGTAGGTTGGTAATGGGGAGATCTGGAAATGATTAGATCTTGGTGGTGATCCCGAAGAGATCCTGGATTCTCTTGTGGTAAATGGAGAAAACATTTCAAAGTGATCCAGGATCTGTACTGGATCACCACCCAAATGTAATAATTTCTATCTTAACCTACCCTGTAAATTTCAAGATCAGTCCATAACTTTTTGAATTATCTTGATGACAGACAGACAAACTCTGGCAAAAACACAACCTGAATAAAATGAACAAAACATAAATAATATGAACTCTGTTTTCTACTTTCCATCCCAGATCAGACATATTTGTGTGTGTAGTTCCTGCAGCAGCCACCAGGGGGAGTAAGTGTGTGTATTCCCAGGGTTCAGCTCTGCACACATTCATCTGCTCTTTACTGTAAACACACTCTGACCTGCTGCTGACACTGTCTGCACATGGACTGGGATAAGATAAAGTGAGACAAGAATAAAATAGAACTTTATTCACCTCCTCACAGGGACATTTCAGTTACAGCATCAAAACGTAAAGTACATGTATACACTAAAAAAAATATACTTGTTACGATTATAAAAAAGTTTTAGTATTTATTTTAACTCTAATTCAGTGTGAAAGATTTGAAGTCTAATTGCATCATGCTTTTATTCATATGTTGTTGGAAGATGATGTAGGCTACAAATAAACTGGGATTGATAGAAAGTATGATCAAGGTAATTAGAAGTAATAAAAAAAAGTTTAAGCAAAAAAGAAAAGGTTTATATATAGAACAATAGAAAATGATCTTGGTCAGATTTCTTCAGATTTTCCAGATCTATTGTTTATAAATCAGTTTTTATATCTGACTGAAATGTTCCTCTTTAGGTGATTCTGTCTGATTTTAAGTGAGATGTTTGGACTAAATATGAGACAAATACTTGGTCAGATTTAGAGTTTTACAGTTTGACATGTGGATATCTGTTTAATGTGTTTAACCATCGTGTTCATGTTACATGTGGAACCGGTTCATTTAACACAAATGACAAGTGCAGTGTTTCCTACAGACTAAGTGGCATTGTTATTGTTGTTATTGTTGTTGTTGTTATTATTATTATTACCTCTGCCTAGGAGGTTATGATTTTGGCAGTTTGTCTGTTAGTAAGATAACTCCAAAACTTATGGACAGATTTTGATGACATTTTCAGGGTCGGTTGGTAATGGGCAGATCTGAAAATTATTAGATTTTGGTGGTGATCCGGGGGGGGGGGGTCTGCGCTCTGAGTGCTTTTCTACTTGTTGTTGTGATTATTATTCGTCTCGTTACCTGAACCCACTTTATCCTCACTAGGGTCACAGGGGTCACTGGGGGTCTAATCCAGCTCCAGCAGGTGAAGGTGGGGTCAGAGGTCACCCTGTATGAGTCTCCAGTTCATCTCAGGGTGATTTAGATTAACTAGTTAACTAGTTAACCTATCAGTGCATGTGTTTGGATGGTGGGAGGAGCCAGAGTACCTGGAGAAAACCCACGCAGGCACGAGGAGAACATGTAAACTCCACACAGAAAGGTCTGGTGTGGGAATAGAACCAACAACCTTCTGTCTGTGAGGCACCAGTGTTAACCACAGTGCTGCCTCCTGTTGTGTGGCTCATTTGCAGATGTCACAGGACTTTGTGTTTGCAGAAGCTGGATCATGCTGCATTAACTTTTTAATCAGACTGAATAAAAGTGGTTTCACTTCATTAGTCAGAAACAGATTGTCTGACCACATCCCTTTGGCTCCGTTAGTCATTTATCGCTGCATGTACAAAAAATAGAACACATTTTTTTTTTTTTTTTTTAAGAGCAAACAAAAACAAACCAGTGGAAAATGGTTAAATGGAAAAAAACAAACACAACACCCCCCACACACACACATTTGACATGATAGGTCCATGTCTATATGTGTGTATATATATGTGTGTGTGTAGGTGTATGTATGTGTGTGTGTATTAACTGTTACTTTTAACATATGTAATGCCTTTTTAATTCTAATGGTATATGTTGTTATGTAGGTGTGAGTGATGAGACAAATGTGTGTGTATGTACTTTGAACCTTTTAAGCCTAGTTTGTAATAGTTGATTGGGGGTGGGGGGGTTGGACTCAAATCTCCCACACAATACACTGAAAGAAAACCCCAAAAAATGCAGAGAAAAACAAAACATGCTTTAAAAAACACCGTAATAGGCAACAAAACATGAGCAAAAATTAATTTTGACCGCCTTAACTGTGACCATGGAGAAAAAAAAATACACACATAGTAAGATTTAGAATCCTTCCAGATGCAAAAGTGAATTTAAATCAACGTTGGCTGTGATTCAAAAGGTGAACTTTGACTCTTTCTGTCGACGTGAGTCATAGTTTTGTGTGAATGATTTTATCTGACTGGTATGTAAGTGTGCTTTGTGCAGCGTATTGTTTCAGGATCAACACTGAACACACTTTATCGAGTGTCTGAGACTTTTTTTTTTTTTCTGTCTGTGTTTGATGGTTGACTTATTCACACTGTATTTAATTTTCTCTTTGACTCATTCACTTACAGGAACATTTATATCACACCACAGGCACTTATCCAATATAAATATAAATGTACCAGGGCTATCAGAAGTACTCACATTCTGTATGAAATAAAAGTACTTTGTTACTGTACTTGAGTAAAAATTTTTTAGGTATCTGTACTTTACTGGAGTATTTTTCTGTGAACTTTGGACTTTCCCTGTTTATTTATTTTTTTTTTACTCTACGTACAAGTAAAGGTAAGCTAAGCAATATTTTCACTTTAACGTCTGTGTGACAGGATTATAACAAATATTAGCAGCGGAAATAACCTGAAGTGAAATGAAAATAAAAATTAAAACTAAATAATGGAGACTCAATGACACAAAAACTAAAACCAAAGTGAATTGCATTTTTTCAGGGTTCATGTTTTCCCATCAGCTCTTCCATAGTCGAGGCCAGGGTCTGCAGGAAGGACCCTGTGCTCCTCCCTTTAGATAGAACATATATATAGATTTTTTAATACAATAATTAGTGTGGGTTTTTTGGTGTGAAAATCCCAATCCTCTTGTTACTTCTATTATAACAGTGTATAACGGTACTGTAACCTCCTTATAGGATGTGTGTGTTTTATTTTGAAAGAGAGAACCAGAAGTGGAGTAGTTGATGTGATGGACAAAAAGTCATAAAGAGTCGAGGAAGAGCAGCAAGAAGTGGCGTCTGTCTGTTTTCTTTGCTTTATTAGATTCCTGAACTCGTCGACAGTACTGTAGAGCGGCATGTTCAGGGCGCGTGCACATCAGCTGTGTGCCGTACTTACAGCTACAAACTGTTCTGGTTTGAGGTTCTAATAAAAATCTGCTCCCTACTCTGATATCCAGTGACTTCCCAACTATTGACTTCACTGTACATCACTGTTAAGTACAGAATGAGTCATTTAACCGTAGACGTCAGTGATGTGTAAACCCACGGTTCTCAAACTGGGGTCCGCAGACCCCTAGGGGGACGTGGCGCATGTCCAGGGGGTACGCGAAATTATTCACTTTTTTTTTTTTTTTTGCTGTTTTATTTTGAAATGCGGAAGTTTTATTTTGTAGCGAGCGGGTGGAAGTAACAGCGCTGTTTGACGCCAGCTTGACTAAATTGAGACGGAGCGAGTCACAGGCTATTTTTAGCCACCCTGCAGCGAACATGGATCGATTTTTGTGTCCGCCAAGTTCCTCAAGAAGTGGTAAAAGAAATGACAATGAAAATGACAATGACAAAAACAAACGCCCTAACCCTAAAAAGAGAAAGTACATTGATAGTTATATTGAGTTTGGCTTCATTGAGAACAATGATGGGAGACCAAAATTCCACCAAAAGTCTGTCTGTCTGTCTGTCACACACACACGGTTTTGTGTCTTTTGTTCCGTTTATTATTTTAAAATTATTTAAAATTGTTGTTTCTGAAGTGTTCATTTATATTATAATACCTGAAAATGTGGCTGGTTTGCACAAAAGCACTATTAAAAAAGGTTATCATTGTTTCATAATAATCATTGTTGAAGTGGTTTTTTATCATTTTCAGTATCGCGAGGATGAGGGGGGACATGGAAAAATTTCACCCCTCCAAGGGGGACCTGGACCAAAAAAGTTTGAGAACCCCTGGTATAAACGACCCACCTTTTCAGCTAACCTTCCCGCAACTCTAACTGCAAGATTTATATTTGTAAAGGACGGACCCGACCCGCTTCTAGAACCGCATTTTTGAAGAGTAGTGAATGGTTTTAATGAACATCAAATGACATACCGGGATTTATTTCAGTGTTAAAATCTGATGTCCTTGCTTGCAGCATCTAAACCAGGGGTCGACAACCTGTAACACCCAAAGACACATTTGAACCCAGTTTCCACGGAAAAGAAAACACTGGGAGCTGCTCATCATCTTTAAAAATCTCAGTGAATGTGTCCCAAAACCTTACTTTTTATTTGTATGTTCCCGGAGCTTACACTCTCACAACTTGACTTTCTCTCTCTCGCTCCCTCCATACCGTAGGATCCAATGGAAATCCAGTTAAAAAAGTGCATTTACAAGGTTATTTTAATGTCCGTTAGAAAGCCCACACATTTTAATAGTTTGTTTATTTATATTTATTCGGGAACAACTCGTTTTCTGTAAGTTTTCACATATCCCACGCTCTGGAACGCACCAGTGATGTTATGGCGGTTATGAACAAGTTTAGAATTAGCCACTGTGCTGTTGCTAAGTAACCATTCCAAGATCACCATCTCGCCTTCTTTTTCTCTTTATTCAAATACTGTTATTACTGTCTGTAAATGCCACATGGGGACATGAATAACACAGTACAGTTCGGATAGATATTAGCATGGTGTGTTTATCTGTACATAAGTTAATGCTGTTTATGCCAGTGCGTTGTCGAAGCTAATATGGTAATAAGCTAGCTGTCATCTGTGTGCTGTCTGTGGTGATTTGTGTATTCCATGACTCATATGATACATCTGAGTGACTCATACAGTCGTCTACGGTCCGAGTTAATTTATTGTTTGTATGATAATTGTTATACTGAGTGTTACTGTGTTATTACAAACCACAGTGAATAAATCGTCAATGTATTCCTGTTCTTTCATCGGAACAACAACCCCGTACCTTGTCAAACAGCCCCACACTATCCATGTTAATGTATATCACAAACAAACTGAGTGACCGCAATCCCGATATCATTAAAAATATCTTTCAATAACTCGTAACTGCGGGTGACCGCAGTTGACCGCGGGCACCCGCTCACTTCGTGTCAGCACGTACATCATGGATATATGTGACCCACCACCACGAAACCAGGCATAAGTCGCGCTGAGCCGTTCAGAGCTACAGCCAAATTTAGGCTGGAAGGTGATTTGTTATTAGTGTTTACACCTTATCAAAAAACGGTACCTTAACACCTCTATGTTCACTTCCTGTGGTCATTACATTGAAATCCAATCAATAAAGGTGTTTATTGAGTCAATTATTTAAGCGGTGACAAAAGTTCAGGTATTGCTGAGCAAAGACAAAGACGACTTCCACCTCTTTTCGCCGAACAAAACGATCTCCGTTCCGTGGGTAAACACCCAAGTGTTTGGTACGAGGTAAAAGCTTATATTGAATGTTCTGTCCAATGGTGTAAGCCAAATGATTATAATACGTCACACTTCTGTCCTATTATTATAATATATAAAACTTCTGTGACATGTCCATCAGAGTGTCCTTTAACATCTGTCAACAATTTGTGTCAATCGGATACAAATTATTATGCGTTGCTAAGGACTTCCTACCCCAAAACAGTCCAAAACTTTAACGGACAATATCTAAAAATATGCAAATTGTAAAATATGTCCAAATGTGGATATTAAAATGACCATAACTTTGGTTCTACTTGTGATAGAAACATCATTTTTTCACCATCTTAAACCTTAGTTTCCACTCTACCAAGATACACACATAACTCTGTTTGGATTTACACACACTTATGCCTGGTTTACTGGTGGTGGGTCACATATATAATACTTTTTGTGAAAGTATAGTACCTTCTCTGTGTAAAGATCAATGTAGCCATAATCACAGGACGACACACACACACACACACACACACACACACACACACACCATAAATGTGTACAGTTTTACATCCATGCTTCTACAAGTATTGACTGTCTGTGCTGTCAACACCAGAAGCAGCTGAAGAGGAGGAGGAGGAGGCGGAGGAGGAGGCTTGTACGATGCAAAGCCTCGATTGGCTGTTGCCATAACAACACAGGAGGGCCCAAGGCAGAGATTGGAGTGGGAGGAGCTTCTGGCTGATTATAAAACGGTGGTGAGGAGCAGTTTTTTCCTCTGCTGAGCTTTTTCCTCTGGATCTGTAACT
The DNA here is from genome assembly GCA_020466265.1 of Siphamia tubifer. Classification (NCBI taxonomy): domain Eukaryota; kingdom Metazoa; phylum Chordata; class Actinopteri; order Kurtiformes; family Apogonidae; genus Siphamia; species Siphamia tubifer. The sequence continues at coordinate 52,363,756 of CM035787.1, forward strand.
GTGTGTGTGTGTGTGTGTGTGTGTGTTCAGGCTTTTCCTTCACTCTGCTCTGACTGAAGCTGCTTAGACAGAGGACAGACAGACGGACGGATGGACGGACAGCAGGTCGGTGGGTTTCCCTCAGCCGTCTGTCCATCGCTCTTCCTCCCTCATCCTCATCCTCTTCTTCTTGTGGATTTTTATCTGATGTTGTGAGTTGACACCTGAGCAGCTGGAGGAGTGAAACCTGAGCGGAGGCAGGACTGCCCCCCCCCTCACCCCCCTCACCCCCCTCACCCCCCTCACCTCCACCTCCTCCCACCTCCGCCCTGCTGCCGTGGATGACCTCTGCTCTGCTGTAAGTACAAACTCACACCTCACAAACCAATGCTTTTTCACATTTAGCAGTAAATAAACTCAGGTCAGGGGTCACACACGCCAAGACACTGAGTTTTTAATTCACCCTATTTTCACTGCTCTACTATTTATTTATTTTATTTATTTATTTTAACTCTTTGATTCACCCTGGTCAGTCCAGTGGACAGTTCTTCTATACAGCTGTTGTATATTCATGGATTTAGTTGTTTTAGTTCATATCATTACTGTAACTGGTCTGTTCTTACTACCTGATCTGGAAATATGACTTATTAACAGTCTTGTCTTCAACAAAAACTACATTAAAATGTATTATTTCATAGTGTTCTGATACACATGTCTTTGGTTCAAAGCTTAACTCCATAAAAAATAGGTTAATTAAAAATAGTTGTTTTTATTTATTCTCAGGCCTAAAGAGGAATAAAAACACTTAGAAGAGAAATCTTGGTTGATTTTGTTTATTTCAAGCATTCATATAATACATACCTGCATACATACATAAGAAAAAATATAATCATTTGATATCCACCCAAAAAGGAGGTCGTCATTAAAAATGTTTCTATCACACTTTTTTTCAGCCTAAAGAATAAAAACACTTGGGGGGGGGGGGGGGGGGGTCTTGACAGTTAATGCATCGAAAGGTTAAAAAGTTTATGCTTCAGACATTAAAGGTGTTAAATCTTACATACCTTAATAAGATGAATCAAAAACAAAGAAAAGACTAAAAGATAAGATAAAGACTGTAGATAGGAGGACGTTTTTACTACTCGCTGCTGTTTTTGAGTATATTCAATTTAAGTCATTTGCCTTTATATGCATGAGTATGTGATTGTGTGTGTCTATATGTGTATATATATATATATACGTGTGTGTGTATAATTTTTTTGTTTACATACACTGCTCTACAATTGTATTTTTAAAAAGTATCTGCTTAGTTAGTTTATTCAATCATTCAAGTAAACCGTACATGCCACTAATTTGTCCAAATATACAATGACTGAAAGAGTTTAAGCTGAAGTTAATGTGCACAACAAAACAACAAAAACCATACAAAACAAATTAATAGAAAATAACAATTTTAGGAGACATTTTTCTATTATTTTTGTATTAATAACTACATAAAAACCTGTATTCTTTATAGTGCTCTTCTTCAGACATTAAATGTGTTAAATCTTCCATACGACATATGGTGGTGTGTTACTTCACATATATGCTGGTTTATGTACATGTATATGATAGATTTTTAATGTGTTTTTTTTTGCCTTAAATTTCCCACAAAATACACAAAAATGTGGAGAAAAAAACTTTCTAAAACATGTTAAAATTCACCAAAAAATCACCCTGAAACTATGAAACAAAAAAGTGAAGAAACATCCAAATTGTATAAAAATCTGATAAAATATGCAAAAAATCTGAATATATATGCAATTACATTTTTAAAATCAGATTGATGATGATGATGATGAAGGAATCTGTTTTGATGTGTTCATTTTGACAGACCTTTTTGAAATATATACTTGTATTTGAATTCAGACATTAAGGGGTTAAACGTGTTAAATCTTCCATACTTTAATCAGATGAATCATAAAACAAAAGTTAGTTCATGTTTTTAATATATATAATGTGTGTTATTCCACATATATGCTGGTTTATGTACATGTATATGATGAATTAATAATTATTTATTCAAAGTGGCCACATTTGGACATTTTTGGAAAAAATAACTAACTGTTAAACACTTCAAATACACATATTTTACCAAAAACTATTGTCTTATGGTAAAAAAAATCACATTTTTACCTGCATTTTGGACCTGAATATTTTCGTTGATTAAGTTTGCTGGAGTGTTACCATGGAAACCACACCACATTTGTCCAGATCAATAGATAATTGATCAGCATTTACAGTTCAAAGTTGAGAACTTTATTTGTAATGAATAAATAAATAAATAAATAATTTATATATATATATATATATATATATGTATGTGTATATATATGTGTATGTGTGTGTGTGTGTGTGTGTGTGTGTGTGTATGTATGTATATATATATATATATATATATATATATATATATATATATATATATATATATATATACACACACACATACAGGTGACATTAAAGTAATATCATATATATATATATATATGTGCTATCACCAGAGCATCAGACTAGCAGGAGGTTAAGGACATAAATCATTTAACAACATGCTGCATGGTCCTGAACATTACAAAAACACTGGTGCTTCTTGTTTGGCAACAAAACTAACAAGAACTTGTGAAGATGTGACCCCCCCCCCCCAACCACCCATCCACTCATGCTCCTGTGTTCCGTGGTGAGGGTCATGCATTAGTACTCACATGTAAAGTGTGCAGTTGTAGTTTATGTCAGAAGGACAAATATACAGAAGTCAATGCTTAAGCGCTGTCCACACACCACTGTGTACCTAACACATGTGGGGCGGGGCAGCGTGCACAGGCAAAACTGGTTCCTCTTTCCAGTTTATTGTCATGCATTGTTGAATCATGGATATATTTAAATTTAGTATGGATCTTTATGAATGGTGTGTCTAAATAAAAGCTCCAGGCGAACACATCAGTCAGAAGGTCACATGTTCAACCAAACAAATGACAGAGTGGTGGAAAAAAAAGATGAGACCCCCCCTTTGTTTAGTTGAGTTTGTTGTTGATTTTAATGCCTGGTTCAACTAAATATCCATTTGTTTGGACAAATAGAATAATAAAAACAACAATAACTCATAGTAGTTTGATTTTAGAGCTGATATCTATACATTTATACATCATGTTGTCTGGATAAAAAACAAAATAACTTCACAATATCTGTCTATATGTACGTGGTCTTTCGTCTAAATGGGACCAGTGTCATGGGTACCTCAAAACGATATCTTTAGAAACGGGTCCCAGAGTGGGAAGATCTGGATACGGTGTTTCCACCACCATCTGGACGAGTACAACGTATGTGTTCACACCCACGTCATGACCACATGACCGGAATAAACGGCAGCTTTACACCCGTAGCATTCATTGTGGTCACAGACTGTAACAATAGTGAACAACAGTATCAGTGGTGAATGGGTTAATGTTAGTGTGTTAACGGTGTTATTGTGTTGTTTGTGTTTGGCGTGTGTGTTGCGTCGGTAGAAAAAGGATGTGGGCGCATGTGCACTACTTCTTCTATTGTTCTCTTGTATCCAGTGGGACTGTCTTACAGCGTTCATAGTGGTGTGGCATGTGAATTGTTTTCAGCAGCGTTTCGTCCCCATGCTGACGCAGGGTTTTTACTGATTTTTTTTTTTATTTTTTTTTTTAAACTTCATTTATACATAATTGTTCAGCAAATTGAGCATTTGTGCACAAACAGTTTTCATATTATTTAACTTCTCATATTAAAGGCGGTCATCGCTCAGTTGATGGAGTGGGTTGTCCATTAACCAATGGGTTGGCAGTTCGATTCCCACTCTGTCCTAGACCCCATCTGCACGTAGTTTCTTAACAGATTGGCCTTTCGTCAAAATGGCGCCGGTCTCATGGGTACCCCAAAACCATATCTTTGGAAAACAGGTCCCAGAGTGAGAAGATCTGGATGCGGTGCCGTTTCTGCACCCATCTGGACGAGTAAAACGTGTGTGTTCACCCCATATGCCGGTAGACAAAGGATGTGGGCACATGTGCACTACTTCTTCTATTGTTCTCTTGTATCCAGTGGGGACTGTCTTACAGTGCTCATAGTGGTTGTCATGTGAATTGCATCGTTTTCAGCAAGCGTTTCGTCCCCATGCTGACACATATTTTTTTAATGAAACATTTCCATTTTTACGTAATATCTTTTTCACACGCTTTCAAAAGTAAACACTTATCAAACTCTTCTGGACGTAGCCTGTGAATGTAACAGTGATTGTTTGTCTATATATGTTCAGTCCTGAGATGAACTGGAGATTCATACAGGGTGACCTCTGACCCTGCCTTCACCCACTGTAGCTGGATTAGGCCCCCAGTGACCCCTATGACCGTAGTGAGGATAAAGCAGGTTCAGACGAGCATAGAAGCTTAAAAAAAGGCTTATAATTTTGATTTTGATTTGAATGATTTATTTTGAACATGTGCAAAGTGCAACAATAATCAATACAACAATAATAATAATAACAATGACATGTCCGAAAAGGAGTAGGATGAAGCATAAGTTTATTTAATCCTACCCCTTCTTCACTTCCCCAACAACCTAAATTAATCTTGTAGCAATATTGTGCATAGTACAAAAATGATGATAAATAAAATAACAATAACAATAATAACAATACCAATAATCAATAACTGAAGTACTAAACATAGACATATATAGAAAAAAACAAAAAAAACCGACTAAAACAAATGAGCAGATAGGAAAGTAGGTAACAAATAGTTTTTTTGTTGTTTGTTTTCTTTTTTCCTCCCTTCTTCTTCTTTTCCCTTTTTTCTTCTTCCCTTTTTTTTTTTCCTTTTTCTAAGTTGTCTGCATTTTGCTCTTATTTTTTATTTTATTTATTTTATTTTTCGAATCATTCACTTATTTTATTTATTTATTTATTTATTTATTATATATTTTAACCCCACAGAGGGGGAGTCAACAGTGTTTCAGATCAGTACATATTCCAGTCTTGCAGACATATACTAGACTATTTAGTGCATGTGTGTGACCATCATCGGTCCTCCCCGAAAGCTGAGCAGACATCCCCCATTAGAACTCTCCCTTACAAGCCAGTGAGTGCAGTGCTGCACCTCAGTGATGTGCGGAGGAAACAAAGACTGGACAGGACAGGATTTTGTCTTCAGATGGTATATATTTTCTAACCCAACAGAGTGACACTGTGGTGTTTGATGCAGATATGAATGTACGTTGTGTTTATGCAGGAAACAGACTGAGAAGGAGCAGTAAGATAAGCATCACATGCACAGAGTGATTAGAAATGACAGGTAACTGAAAGGGAAGGAAACACACACGTAATTACACATCAGTCCTAGTTATTAGAAACAAAACGCAGCTTCTTCCATCCTGTCCGTCCTCATCACTTGTCCCAGGCTTCATCAAAAGCAGACAGAACAGTTCTATCAGCTGTTAATAGGATTTCCTCTGACAATGTCCAGTTCTGTGGAGCATGTGTGAAGCTTTTCCTCCTGCATACACTGCACTGTGTTCAGCAGAGTGGAGTGATCAGGGTCCGTACACCTGCCCCACATAATTACCCCTTTGCCCCCTGGGGGAAAGAGGGGGATTGTTTTTGATTTGGTTTACTTTGTTTGTTTGTAAACAGGTTTACGCAAAAACTACTGGACCAATTTCACTGACCTTTTCGGGGAAAAGTGTGAGGTGGTCCAGCATAAATCTCATTACATTTTGGTTATTGTAGGTCAAAAGAAATTCCTCAGTAAAAAATAAAATAAGCAAGAAAATGAACAAAAACTGAAAAAATGGTCAGTAAAATAAAAAAACTGAATATAAATGAACAAAAAAAAAACAAAAAAAACTAAAATAAATTAACAAAATAACAAAACTGACAAACTAACAAAATAATAATATGTAATAACATGAACAAAGTAAAACACTAACAGGACACAACTAAAGAAAAATAATAAAAGAAAAAAAAAAGCAACAACATCAACAGATACTAATAAATATTAACCAAAAAAATGAATAAATGTCTAGTGTTGTAATTTGGTTCCAGTAGTTTTAGTTTTTATTTTTCTAAAACAGTTGCTTTTCGACATCCGTACATCAGTTCCATCAACAAAATGAACAGTAAAATAACACAACAAAAGAAAAATAGAATTTTTAAACTTATTCTACGGCCCTCTAGAACGTCCCGTTCACTTTGAATGACGTCAGTGGGCGGATTTTTTTCGATAACCGCCCGCTGCGCCATTAACGCCCACTGCCCATGGCAACAGGTTTTGTCACTTCAGATTCACTGTACCATATCACTCCGCAGGTAGTTCGGCCACTTTTAAAGTAAATATTTGCTTCGATGTAACTGCTGGTTTATCCAGTGTTAACGTTTCCTGATGTTATTCTTACCGTAGTCAGGAAATCAGGGTAAATCACCGTCCTCCTCTCGTACAGAATCTCCAGGGCCGTAGTCAGTATTTTACCCCGGGGTTAACTCTATGCTGGTTTTTAGAAAACAAGGAGTGGTTTCAGTGAGCTTTGTGGAGATGTACAATAGACTAGTATCCTTAATGTCTATTGTCATAAATATGCAACATATCTAAAACGTCTATTGTATATGCTATAATCAAATTAGCTTAATTCAGCATTTTTTTTAGCAAAAAAAAAAAATCACAAAATAAAATCTAAAATAAACAAGTAGTCAGAGAATGGCTAATCTTGCCCCTATTTTGTTCCAATCTCAAGTTTCTACAACAACCTGATTTTTACCTTTCCTGCCAAATATGACCTTGACCTTTGACCTTTTACAATATTGTTAATTTCATTATATGTATATATCTGTCAGTGTGTGTAATATTATAATATATCCAGTGTTGATTAAGTTATAGTGTGATATGTCTATGTTTGACACAAACGGTGTTACACAAGTTAATTTGGCGACATGTCACCTTTGACCTCCAGAGATCTCAAAAACTATTGGTCGTAGGTGATAACACCAGTTTTGAGAATTGTATAAATCTTCATTCCACATCGTTTGGTGCCAATCTGAAAGTTCTGTGACCCTCCATTCTTGAGTTATAACCCATAATTTTTTTTTACCTTTTAGTTAATTGTGACCTTGACCTTTGACCTTTATTCAAATGGATCATTGCATATGATGTGCATTAACTATTTGTATATGCCCATGTAATTTCACAGTAATATCTACAGTATTGAGTTGAGTTATAGCATGATATGTCTCTGCACACACACACACGCACACACACACACACAAAGTGATTACAATAATCTTACCCAACCAATGTTGGGCGAGATTAATAAAATACAAAATAAATAAATTAAATAAACAGCTATTAGTCGTTTTTTTATAACTTATATTTAAATTCAGGCATTAATATATTAATAGGTTAATTTTGACAGCTCTAATTCTAATATAATTCAGTTTTTCAGCACTTACTACTGTCTGTGAAACCAGTGGTTGGTGTTATTTCAGAGTTAACAGGAGTAAATGCTTTGGCTTCATATTCTGCAGCTAAGGCACAATAGTAATATTTACATAAGAAGCTTGTTATTAGGTGCGTGGTTCATCACACAGGCCCAGAGCCGCTCAGCCGTGCTAATGTGAAGATAGGCTATAGAGCAGGCTAGCATATTTAATAATAGCCCTGGCACCAGCACTGAGCGCCACTTACAGTTGAACAAACACACGCAAACATTTGGTTAAAGCTATAGTTCACACAGTAAGTCTATGAAACACTGACAGGTTTAATGCTTCAGTGAGCAAGAATCTTTAGTGAAAATAAACCGATGCTCTGGACAGAGTGGGGTGTCACCGATCCTTCATACTCATCTGTTATAATTAGAACTGGATAAAAAACACCACCAGCTTCTAAGTCTTTGTTATAGTTTTAGTGACTCTGAACTACGAAACTACAAAAATACAAAACTACAAAATTACAAAACAGCATTGACTGGGAGTCATGTCAAAGTAAATATATGGAACTATACCTGTTTTAATAATAAACTTTATTGCAGACCCAGGTCCATATCGGACAGATCATACAACATTCAATACATTATATAAAAAAATATTTATAAGTAGTATAAATGAGAATAGAAAAATAACTAATTAACATCCACACTGTCCACATCATGTTTGGGGGAAAAAAAGAGTGTGTTCTCTTAATGTGTGTTTGCGCTGCTACTCATATCACTCAGGTTAGCTAGCGGACGCTGCTCATATCACTCAGGTTAGCTAGCGGATGCCTCTTCAGATGACCATGCTGTTTTTTTCATCTAAGGTGAAGTATTTCCACACATGTGGTGTGTGTGTGTGTGTGTGTGTCACTCTCGTTAGTTTAGTCAGACCCACCACCCCCTGTTTTACCTGCAGCAGCCATGTCTGCTCTTATTTAGATCTAACTGGTCTGTGTTTTTGCGCCGAAGGAGAGAAAGAATAACATGTGACATGTCGACTCCTTCAAATTTAAGTCGACTTTTCCTACGGGAGTCGACGTGTTGACATTTCTGTTAATGGTCTTGTATGTACTCGGAATCATCTAAAAAATTAACTACAATGAACTTTACTCCAGATAATTCTATAATAAGTACATAATGTTAGTACTTTGACCACCTCTGTATTTATGTGCACTTTCTAGATTCTTCAGCCTAATGTCTGTTGCCTTAAATGTCAGAACTAGCATAGCACAAGGAAAGAGCACGGGTACTTTTAGGGTTCAGGTTTCCGCTGCAGTACCAGAAAATGATAGGATTGTGTTTTGCACATGAGCAGCCATTCATGCTGCTGCTGCTGCTGCTGCTACCAGCCTCACATTAAAACACTAAAAAAAGACTTAAATGGCCTAAAGTGTTGTTGCAAATGCTTTCCTCACTCTGGCCCAATAAGCTTCAAAGGCTCTTCACAGGTGGGTGGGCAGCGCTTTCACAGCTCAGCTCTCCAAATAATATAAAATTACCCTGAACATCTCAGGCAGACAATGCTTTGATTTAAAGAATGGTGTATTTTTAGTTTAAAATAAAGAAAGCGAAATGTTGACAAGCTGTGAGACTGTCCTGGCAGACCGACAGGGAACCCTAAAGTCCAGGTTTTGATTTACGAGGCAGGAGGAGAGATGCTGCGTTGGCTTTTTAACGTGTGTTTTGACGCTTGACATAATTGCAGCTCTTCTTTTCTGCTCTGGCGCTGCAGCTGCGACGCTTATTTGAGGCCGGCGTGCGCGCTGACACGGGCTCAGGCCACCGTGGGGGAAGGATAATGTGCTGCGTGCGAGCTGTGTGAAGGTAAAGTGTGAGTCAGAGAGCTACTTTAGTCCAACACCAGAGCATAGAGCAGCACCTGAGGGAAAAGTCCCATCAAACACAACATCTGAATAATCACACACACACAAATACTCGTTTATATGTCTTATGAGGACCAAGTTTGTAATCAAGTAAATAAATAAATAAATAAATAAAAATGACTGAATAAATAAAAAAATAAATGCACATGAAATAAATTATAGTTCAGTCTATTTGAAAGGGCACAATGCAATTTTTTTAAAAACACAGTTAAAAAAACCCAGAATTAGCGAGAAGGCTAGATTTAATCAATAATAATTTTTAAAATAATAAATACATACATAATGAAAAAATAAATTTCAGTTTACACCGGTTTCCCTCATGTTTTATGGGGACTTCTAGGTAAAAAACCCCAAATCAGTGTATTTATAGGGACAAATAATTTATATTTTACTAGTGGGTAACTTTATTCATATTTAACCCTTGTGGGGACCTGAATTTTGGTCATCAGAGTGTCAGACGTCCCCATGGCGTGACTGTGGAAACGTATCAATGTCTCCATAAAGATAGAAATACAAGCACACACACACACACACACACACACACACACGATGTGAAGCTCCAACACTCCTGATGCTTATCTCTGACATTTACCAGCAAACCATGTAGAAATATCAAATATGTGGAGGAAATTCAACACTGAGCTGTGGTTTCTGGGATATTTATGTCCCTGAATGCATAGACTGTGGAAGTGGGGGCTTTTCAACTCAAAACATGTTGACAAAATCAAACTTAAACCCAAACCATGCTATGATAATTTAATCAAGTCTGTTCCTAAACCAATGTTTTTGACGTCACAAAGGTTGTGTGTGAATGTTGGGGGAAATTACATGAGCATATACATATAGCTAATGTGCATCAGATGCAATGTTCCATTTGAGTAAAGGTCAAAGGTCAAGGTCACATTGTCAGCTATTACTCAACAACGGAGGGTCACAGAACTTTCCGATTGGTACCAAACGATGCGGAATGAAGATTTATACAATTCCCATAATTGGTGTTTTCACCTACAACCAATAGTTTTTGAGATCTCTGGAGGTCAAAGGTGACATGTAGCAAAATTAACTTGTATAACACTGTGTGTCAAACATAGACATTTCACACTGTAACTTAATCAATACTGGATATATTATCATAATATTACACACACTGACGCATATATATATATATATATATATATATATATATATATATATATATATATATATATATATAACCAAATTATCAATATTGCATAAGGTCAAAGGTTAAATTTCTGGCTCTATTTCAAGAACGGGTTGTCACAGAAAGTTGATATTTGCACAAAATAGGGGCGAGATTAGACATTCTCTGAATACTAGTTAAGTTATAGCACATGTCTCTGTGGACACACACACACGACAATAATTTCAACTAATGTTTTATATAAAATGAGTCCTGGGCCCTGTAGGTTGTGTTGAAAGTGTCTTCTATCACATTTACCCTGATGTGACCTGACTTCAGGTTCCATCTCCACATGTTTATCCTGATCAGATCTGACTTCTATAAACAAACACAAATAAACACTTAGATCCAAGTGGATGAAAAAAACTTCATTTCCTGAAAAACACTGTGGCTGCTCTGAGCACTCTGAAGTAGAAGTACTCACATTCTGTACTGAAGTAGAAGTACTCACATTCTGTACTGAAGTAGAAGTACTCACATTCTGTACTGAAGTAGAAGTACTCACATTCTGTACTGAAGTAGAAGTACTCACATTCTGTACTGAAGTAGAAGTACTCACATTCTGTACTGAAGTAGAAGTACTCACATTCTGTACTGAAGTAGAAGTACTCACATTCTGTACTGAAGTAGAAGTACTCACATTCTGTACTGAAGTAGAAGTACTCACATTCTGTACTGAAGTAGAAGTACTCACATTCTGTACTGAAGTAGAAGTAAGTTTCAGTCACATTAGACATGGACACATAACTATTGTTTTTAGTGACTTGATGGCCTAATGTATATAATTTTTTTTTTTTTCGTGAGTGTATTTTACGTTCACAGTCAGGTGGAAGGTTTTTTTATTTGGGAGTCGGTTCCAGTGAATATATTTTTAATTCCTTTCCAGTGTCATTTTAGCTTCTGCCACTTTGGTTTTAATCTGATGCTTTGAGTCTGAACAGACGTTTTATTATGAGAATGTCTGAAGATCATAATCGTCTCCTTCTTCAGACCTCAGTGGATTTATTTGTCCATTTTCTCACAACAGTTTATTCTATTCACAAACAGAAGTCACTTTTCTATTGGATATATGAGCAGAACTAGACTGATATTTATTTACTAATGTCATTTACACACCTTAAATGAATGTTTTCCTAATATCTTAGTTTGCAATCCTTTTTTAAAGGAGTCATTCCATCGTTATTTCATTAATATTGTTGTTCTTCATTGTTATTGAATACATTGTGTGTTGGTTCTATTTTTATTTTTTTTAATTCCGGATTGTTTTGTTTCCAGCAGTTTTTTCACAGAAACAAAAGTGACTTGAGGTGGAACAACAGAGTTTACCGGTACTTCCTCATACATGTCGATGACGCAGTGACGAGGCGTCTCTGATTGGCTCAGAATGTGTGAAGGAACACTCCCCCCTCCCCTCTCGCTGTGTGTGTGTTTACCTTTACCTAAGTGTCATCGTGCTAGGTTTCGTGCTGTTACTTGTTCTGAAAACTTGCAGAGAAAACGAGGCTTTATTTCCACAGAGACACATGAACCAGTTTGATCCAACAGTTTTTTCCAGTTTGTGCAGCAGCTACTGTGGCATCGTCTGCTCTTATGGATGCTAATGCTAATGCTACTTCAGATTCGCTCCCGGGGAGGGGCTTAACCCCAGGTGGGTGACGCTAAAGTCCATCTGATGTCAGATGAACCGTCTTTTTCTGGGTCACTGGTTCCTGTTGTTGTTTAGTGTGAATGCAGTATGCAGCCAGTGGAGGTGATGAACCACTGTTAAAGGAGCATGTGTTGGTAAGTCTGGGTGAGCCATCACCATTGTAACGTTGGGTGAGCCATCACCATGGTAACGTTGGGTGAGCCATCACCATGTTAACGCTGGGTGAGCCATCACCATGGTAACGCTGGGTGAGCCATCACCATGGTAACGTTGGGTGAGCCATCACCATGGTAACGTTGGGTGAGCCATCACCATTGTAACGTTGGGTGAGCCATCACCATGGTAACGCTGGGTGAGCCATCACCATTGTAACGTTGGGTGAGCCATCACCATGGTAACGTTGGGTGAGCCATCACCATTGTAACGTTGGGTGAGCCATCACCATGTTAACGCTGGGTGAGCCATCACCATGGTAACGCTGGGTGAGCCATCACCATGGTAACGCTGGGTGAGCCATCACCATGGTAACGTTGGGTGAGCCATCACCATGGTAACGTTGGGTGAGCCGTCAGATTCCACATCGTGCACAGCAGTATTTTTAACCCACAGCTATTTTTGTGGCAGTTCCAGAATAAATATTTATCTAGCTGTTTTCCCATTACCTTTAGAAATTCGCAAAATGTAAATGGCGCCATAAAAACCTGGTAATGGAAACACATGAATTTTGAAAAAAACAAAAAACGGTCAAATACTGATGTCCAACACACATTATACAGCATTTACACTGTAAACATAGAAATCAGAACATGTGCATTTTTTCTGATTTTTCATCTAAATATGTGATCAGATTTAAAGTCAGACAGAATCTGTCTGAATCAATCTTTTTTTTTTTTTTTTTTTTTTCTCCCAATGTCTGGGGGTCAAAGGTGAAATGTCGCAAAATTAACTTGTGTAACACTGTGTGTGTGTGTGTGTGTGTGTGTGTGTGTGTGTGTGAGTGTGAGTCTGCAGAGACATATCATGCTATAACTTAATGAATACCTGAGATATCACCATGAAATGACATGGTCATATACATATAGCTAATGTGCATCAGATGCAATGAGCCATTTGAGTAAAGGTCAAAGGTCAAGGTCACAATGAACTAAAAGGTCAAAATCATGTTATCGGTGATAACTCAAGAACAGAGGGTCACATGACATTCAGGTTAGCACCAAACGATGCGGAATGAAGATTTATACAATTCTCATAATTAGTGTTCTCACCTACGACCAATAGTTTTTGAGATCTCTGGAGGTCAAAGGTGACATGTGGCAAAATTAACTTGTGTAACACTGTTTGTGTCAAACAGACATATCACGCTATAACTTAATCAACACTGGATATATTATCATAATATTACACACACTGACACATATATACAATATAACCAAATTATCAATATTACAAAAGATCAAAGGTCAGGGTCACATTAACAGAAAGGTCAAAATCACATTATTGGCTCTGATTCTAGAACAGGTTGACATTGAAACTTGAGATTGGCACAAAATAGGGGCGATATTAGACATTCTCTGAATACTAGTTCCCCACTGGGTTTTGGAGTTTTTTTTTCTTGCTGAGAAGGATGGTCTAAGGCCAGGGGATGATTGGCACTATATCTATTTCTGTGATTGATTGTTCTCTCCAATCAACCCCGTAAATCCCTGTGAGATGATGCTGTTGTGATTTGGTGCTTTATAAATAAAATTGAATTTAATTGACAATTTAATTAAATTCACAGTAAAAAAATATATTTTGAACTTTAAAAAAAGTAGCTGTGGGTTTTTATGTGTTAAAAATACTGTAATTTGACATAGAATATGGTGTCCAGAGCCTGAACATCCAAGACAGTGTGTGTTTGTATGTGCAGAGCAGATAAGACAGTAATTGTTTGTTGAGGCGCAGCTCCAGGAGAAGATGGAATGAAAGGAAACAAAAGGTCATGTTATTAGGGCTGAGGCTGCAGACGTACACAGAACACTACACCACTGGTACCACACCACTGGTACCACACCACTGGTACCACCACACGCTAAAGTGTCACACTGACGTAACTGCGTGTTTCACTCACAGGCACGAGGCCTCGTATGCAGTGTGTGGATTAGCCCACCATATATTTTTTTTTTTTGGGGGGGGTACTCCTCCTTCACTTCTTCTATGACCATCATGGTCCACTACTGTATCAATGCCCACCATGATCACAAAAACACATACAAGTAGGAATGGGCGGTGTCAGGGATTAAATAACTGTTTTTCACCGCTGTCCCGAAAATAATCTCACATTTTAAGTGTTTACTTTCCAGCTCTTTCCACTCATGAAGGAACTTTCTCTTCCTTTTTGACTCATTTAATTTGTTTCTGTCAAAAATAAGAGATGACAAAGGGATATCACCGCTACAATGAAATTAAAACAACGCATACAAAACCTTACAGTATATCTTACATTCAATGTTACTCTATTGATTCACAGTATGGGTACTATTGAGAAACTATTATTAATATTTATATTAATGATAATATTAATTTCTACCAGCCCATCCCCACAGACTATTAGCTCTAGCTTACTACATCGTTAGCCACTAGCTGTTAGCCCTCAGGCTAAACTGACTGGAAGTGAGGAGTGAATGTTGATCACTAGTGTTACTGTACTGACCTGTGTCTGTGTGGGCGGAGCTGGAAGCAACTGTAAACATTCTGATCCATTGTCACTAATAGAACACAAATGTGAGGACGACACGGAGTCATTTTACGTTTTAATGAGTTGCAAATGTACTGAAAGCTTTAAAAAAAAGTCCATGTTTTTTTTTTTGTCCAGAGTTAGATAATTAATCGTCCTAATGGTAATTTCATACGATGACAGGACACCGTTAATTTTAATCCCTGGGCGGTATGTAAGTTGTCATACTTTATGAGGTACTTTTTTGTCCACAGTAGAGATGTTTGTCATACTGTTCTACCGTCCATCCTGTTGATGGCAGTAATGCAAAGTTTCCAACGTCCCCCGGCTGAAGCAGCTAGCACCACAGTCTTCCTACATACTGTGTTAGCAAAAGCATTCATTTAAATAAGCTACAAATATAAAATATATAGTTTATGTAGTGTACTATTGGTTATAATGGTATGAGATAACATGTTTTGATTTAGGACTCTACAATTTAATTTACTGGGTGTCTGAAAAGATAAAATATACAAAACGTGCTATGTATATATATATATATATATATATTTACACACTTGTAGCTCAATTTACAAAATTAATTTATTCCAGAAGTGTTTTTTCATATTGTGATTTTTTTTCATAAGTAGAGTTTACATGTAAAAGACCTGATTCATTCCTAAACCCTTTAGAATGATAAAAGTATACACATTTAGTATAAAATATGTGTTAACAATGAAACAAAATAATTATTAAACCATTAAAATGAACAAAACATGTAAATAATTTCTATACCATTGTGGTTGTTTTAGTTGTGGTCAGTTTGGGTCGGACCAGGAATCACTTTCTTTGGGCTCATGATGAATAAAGAATAATAAAGTTACACTGAACCCTCGTACTTTTTGTCTGAAAAGTGCTTTATATGAACAAATGTTACCTTTAATGAAGAGATTTGGTCTCATTGTAATTTGTCAGACATAATGAAATCCAAAAACATTTCCACATTATACTAAATATAACTCTGACTTTTTCTAGAAGCAGAGGAGACATTTATAGACAAGAGTATTCTGCTTTAATTAGAGATTGTTAAATTAAATGAAATTAAATGAAGGCTTCCATCCCATAATATCATTAGAATAGGCTTCAGGCTCTTAGTGCTTAGTTTAACACAAATGATGATCCTGCTCTATTAAAATTTCTTAGTGTTCAAATGTGTCTGTTGGAATTAAATTAACAGATGTTTTCTAGACCAAACATAACAGCTGTTATCGTCATAGTAACTGAGTACAAGTACTTCCAGTGTCTACTTCACCAGAGTATTTATTTATTTTTTAGAAACTTTTGACTTTTCCTCATAAATATCTGTACTTTATACTCTTTACATTTATATAAATATATGTACTTTATACTCTTTATATTTATATAAATATATGTACTTTATACTCTTTATATTTATATAAATATATGTACTTTATACTCTTTATATTTATATAAATATCTGTACTTTATAATCTTTATATTTATATAAATATATGTACTTTATACTCTTTATATTTATATAAATATATGCTCTTTATAAAAATGTCTGTACTATTTTTCTCATAATCTTTAGTAATCTTTGTCATATAATTATGCATTTCTTATCTCATATTTATGAGGTTTTATCCGAGTTATAAATTTTTTACAAAACCATATTTTTATCTCATAATTTGGACTTTTTGTCTCATGATGTAGATTTTGTTTTTTATCTCATGGTTTTGGCTCTTTTCTCATAAGTTTGGGCTTTGATCTCAATTTTTACTTTTTATAATAATACATTTATAATAATTAAATTTTTTTTATCTAATAATTTTGACTTTTTGGTTCATAATTTTGACTTTTTATCTCACGTTTTTGTCTTTTTATCTCCTAGTTTTCATTTATCTCATAGTATTCACTTTTTATCTCATAACTTTCACTTCACATAATGCAACTTATAATCCTGTCTTGTATATTAAAAACTATTTAAAAAAGAACAAACCATTATTTTACTTTTAAAAATAAATCATTCATTGACAGTGTGACTTATAGTGTACATACAGTACTTTTGAAAGTTTTATGAATTTTACTGCTTAAATAAGTAATATTTCATCCTGTCACAAAAATGCAGTTTTACTTTTTACTTTATTACAGTTCAGAAGTTTTACTTGAAACAGTACTTCTACTTTTACCAGAGTATTTATTTTCACACAGAAGTAGCTGTACTTCTACTTAAGTACAGAATGTGAGTACTTTGACCGTCTGTGTCGCGTAGTCACATGGTCATGTGACTCTTCGCTGTCACCGCCATTTGACTCCTTTGGGGTCCGACGTGGGCTTGAGTTTCAGTCCATATGGTCCACTGGAGCACAAAGTAAAGTAACCCCAGGCCCAAGGTCGATTTTACAGCCCACCACCCAACGCACACATACGCAGATGACACCCACATATGTGTGGATGTGATCCCATGGGTGTGTCTGTGTGTCGCAAAGTTAAGCCACATAAGGTCCAATCTGAAGAGAGTAAAGCGGCCCATCCAGCAGGTCCATGTGGGGCCCCACAAGGGTCACATTTGGAAACTATATGACGGTCCCACATAGAGCTGCATGGTATTAAAAAAAAAGGAAACCCCAAATGAGAAAAAGACAAAATTCCAAGGCACTTTCTTATATGTGAAAAATGAAAAAGCCTTTATTACATTGACTTGAGTTACTCTGCGATATGTATATTGTGATATGAAGAAATCATCAGGATTAAATAACTGTGTGGTGACGACACTAGCGGTCGACACTGAACATACGTTTCAATGCCTTCTGTAGCTGAAATAATTAAATAACATAATAAATGAAAAATACATAAAAGTAATTTATTACAAATAAATACATTTAAATAAAAAATAATTTAATAAAAAAAGTTTTAATTACAAAAAATATTAAATACATTAATAAATAAATACATTTACATAAAATGAGCACTCTGGCCAATATAATTATCTTCTGCTCTCAGGTTTCTATTATGATAAGGCTGGTGGTCATGTGACTGTTTAATCCACAGCTTTTACTGCACTGATACTACAACAGGAAGCAGGTTTGTCTGGAGTTGGTTACAGTCGTGTCAAGTGCAGGAATGTGCTGCTCCATCTGCACCACTGTTTGTTTGACAGAAGTGCTCCGTCATTGTTTGCATTCCTTCTTATCGCTTCCAGAAGGAGCTAAAGGTTATAATTATTATTATTTATTATTATTATTCTTAATAGAACACTGGAGTAAGAGCAGAGCAGACTTCCAGGGGACATTTGAAGTTTTCATACATAACAGTACAGAACTTTACCTTCAGATTTTACACACTGGAAAAAAAATATGAATCTTACCAAGTGTATTTTTCTAACTTTTAGTCCAATTATCTCATCACACTTAAAATGGGACTGCATCGCCTAAAGAGGAAGTTATCAGCAGGGCCGTTTCTACCTTTGTGGGGACCCAACAGTAGTTTGACGAACTATAATTACACTTCATGAGCAAAACAGGTTAAGTTGAGCTGCTTAAGCAAATTAAACTGCTCAAAAAACTGTTACACAAAGAAAAAAAAACAGTCCTCTGTTGGTCAATAACATTGATCGACAGTTTTTTAAGAAAGTATTGTCGATCAGATAATCTCCAGGGTCACTCACACTGAATTAATGTTTGGTGGTGGTCAGAGGGACCCTTCTGTCCGTCTGCCCCACGACAACTGTGGAAACGTGTGTAGTTTACCACCACCAGAGGGAGCATGTGAGAGTGAATGAATAATGGATCAATAATGTAAAGCTGTACATCATTGTTTTTTCAGAAAAAAACAAACAAAAATAAGACAAAACGAAAGTCGTTTATTATTTGTTTCCAAAACCAAAAATGGAAAAAACAATAACAATGCAGTTTTTCAGTTTTCATTTTTGTGTTTAAATGAATAATGGAAAAAAAGGATATTGGCCGTTTCCCATTTTATCCAATTTTGACCTGAAGCAAATTGAATAAACCAGTAATGACCTTTGACCCGCACTGACACAGATGTAAACCTACATCCTATTTGGGGAAACTAAGAGGGTCACCCTAAGACCTGAAGATATGACCATGGGGAAAATGAGTGTCATATCAAACCATAATGATCTTCAGTCCAGAGGACATGTTTATTTTGTTAAAATTTATTTCTGGTTTTATTATTCATTTAAACACAAAAGGGAAAACTGAAAAAAAAAAAACAAAAAAAAATAATTTTAACTATAATTTTTTAAATTTTGGTTTTGGAACCAAAAAATGATGAAATGACTTGTTGTTTCATTGTCTTATTTTTGGTTTTATTTTGAAAAAGGGAAGCAGAAGTGTGTGTGTAGAGTGGATGTCAAATGGACCAATCAGAGGCCTCCTCTACGACACTCTGTGACACTGTCTGCGATGGGAGGTGCACGCAAAATCTCTGTGATGTATCTTGCGACACTTGGCAGACGACTTGACTTCTGAGCATAAATTATCATTTGCCTAGTTCGCCTATAGCAGAGGTGTCAAACATGCGGCCCGGGGGCCAAATCCGGCCCGCCTAAGGGACCAATCCGGCCCTTTAGATGAATTTATAAAATGCAAAAATTACACTAAGATCTAAATCATTTTAGTTAATGATTTGTAAATTTTAGTTAATTCTCTTTGTAAATGTAATTTTTTAAAACAAAGTAGAATTTCACCCAAAAAGAATCTCAATAATCAGAACAAATATGAAACATTAGAAATGTCTTTAGAGAAGTACCAGTAACTACAATTTTCACAACATTCCACCTATTACTAAATATTTTGAGTATCTGTAGAGCCACTTGTGACCTGTAACTTGGAATGTATATGTGTAAATGATAAACTAAAGCCTAATATTGTTTGTTTTTCATGATGTAATTTCACGTTTTTCACTCTAACACAGAGAGAAAAGTTTGGAGTTGACATTATTTATATGTTGTTGTTTATTTTGTATTTTTTTTTACTGGTTCGGCCCACTTCCCATCAAATTTAGCTGGATGTGGCCCCTGATCTAAAATGAGTTTGACACCACTGGCCTATAGCAAGAAACGACCCTGCTTTTCACTGAGATGTAAAGAACTGATTTTTAGACAATAGATTTTAAAAAGTACTTTTGCCACCTCTGTTGAGACATAAAACCATGACTCAACAGCTCAGCTCAGCAGCGCTTGTCTCCTCATTATCACTAAAGTCGGGGCTTTTTCCTTTACAGTTAACAGGCACATGTTCGCAATGTTCGTGCTTGGAACTGGTTGCATAGTAACTTGCACCTTGCCATGTGGTACACTGTGCCACACGGTACTGTTAATTTTGAAAGGGTTTAGGGGGTAGTATTTTGGGGCCGTGGAATGAATCAGAGCTTTTACATGTAAAATGTGACTGTACGAGTGAAAACAATCATGTTACGAAACCACTTCTGGAACAAATTAATTTTGTAAATTGAGATACCACTGTATATACAAATAAATAAAAACTAAAAAAAATAGTTGCAGGACCTGTCATTTGACTGTTTGGAACACGTTCTAGTTCCTTAATTTCTTATCCTGTAAATAAAACGTAGTATTTCCTTGTTTCAGTTTAACATGATTTTTCAACATTTTGTTAATTTCTTTGTAGAAAAGTCGTCTACTTGGTTCAATAGTCACAGAGCATTTCACTTTCTCGTTCATGTTGCTTTTTTTATTTATTTATTTGTATTTTTTTCTTGTCTCCTTACCACTGTCTGGGTGGTTGGTGTTGAGCGTCCAGCAGACCACAGCTTGTGTTGTCCGTCTGTCCAGCAGACCACAGCTTGTGTTGTCCGTCTGTCCAGCAGACCACAGCTTGTGTTGTCCGTCTGTCCAGCAGACCACAGCTTGTGTTGTCCGTCTGTCCAGCAGACCACAGCTTGTGTTGTCCGTCTGTCCAGCAGACCACAGCTTGTGTTGTCCGTCTGTCCAGCAGACCACAGCTTGTGTTGTCCGTCTGTCCAGCAGACCACAGCTTGTGTTGTCTGTCTGTCCAGCAGACCACAGCTTGTCTTGTCCGTCTGTCCAGCAGACCACAGCTTGTGTTGTCTGTCTGTCCAGCAGACCACAGCTTGTGTTGTCCGTCTGTCCAGCAGACCACAGCTTGTGTTGTCCGTCTGTCCATCTGTCAGGAACAGGAAGCTGTCGTCCACCTCTGTTGGACAAACATGGATAATGATGGTCAGAGCCAGAGCTGCTCTTCACTCTCTGGGTCATATGTTCACTATTGGAACACAATAGGGGGGAAAAAAAGCGAATAAAAATAGAGTGTGAGTAGGACATGTGCCAGAGGGTTTGGATGTGAGCGTGTGCACATATGTGAACACATCAGTTGTGTGTCTGTGTTTTTATAATAGTCAATATGTGTCATATTTACAGACTGTGTTTACTGACCTGTAGAAAAACACAAAGCACTTCTAAACAACCCTGCATCCTCTCCATCATTTGGCCTGCTTCTAAATGAGCACACAGGAGCGAGCAGGGATCGTCTTTTAGCCCAGGTCCGCATGGGTCATTGGACCATTGACGTATAGCTTTCACTCCCCCACACCCACAGTGACAAGCAACTAAACTGTAGCAGTGGATTTTTTTTTTTTTTCTTAAAAATGTGTCGTTATCTACTATTCTTCTCTGTACTAAGAGTAAACATCTACCGTAATTTCCGGACAATTTCCGGACTATAGAGCGCATTATTATAAGTCGCACCCACCACATTTTAAGAGGAAAACCAATTTTGTACATACACAAGCCGCACCTGTATATATGCCGCATGTGCCCACATTAAAACATGTAACACAAACACAAAATTAACCCAAACCCTACTTCAAGTCCCACGAATGAAACTAAATGTCCTTCATTAAAGTCCACAGTCCAAAAATCACAGCCGGCAAAATGAAGGGAAAATGATACTTAAGGTTTGATGCAGACCTGCAGAGTCCGGGTCCCGTTGAAAGTAATCCAAGGAAAAAAAAGTGTATATTTCCAAAGGTAAGGGAGGGAAAAATATATATCCACTATTGTCCGCCGCGTCCACAAACAGGTGGCTGGTCGCCGCCTCGCCTCATCTATCGCAGAGTCAGCGATAACTTTAATCTTTGGCAGAGAGTTCAGGTCAAACTCCTCCGTGCCAACGTGCAAAAATAATTCACAGGGTCTGGTCGAGCCTCTGTCTTCTCTCACACACCGCCGCGGGTTTTTCTTTAAGCAACTTTTTACCCCCTCTTCACCTTTTTTTTGTCTGTCCCTCACCTTTACCAGTCCCCACTTAGACCCGTCACCCCGCGTTTGTTCCGCCCCTCCTTTTTCATTCAGTCTTCCTCAACGCATATATTCCACCGGTCTAAATCTGACCTTTTCTACTCGAGCGCCTCTGGCGGCCGTTAGAAAAATTACATAAATTGGCCGCATCACTGAATAAGCCGCAGGGTTGAAAGTTTGGGAAAAAAGTAGCGGCTTATAGTCCGGAATTTACGCTAATTTATAATTCATCATTCATACTTTAAAAAATGCTGTTAAAACCTTTTGGAATTCCATAATGGTTTCACCATGCCTGAGAGAAATTTGCACGTTTCCTGCTGAAGTTTCTCACACATTCTTCTCATATGTGGTACTGGTGACATTAATGAAAGAAGAACCAGTTAAACTGGAGCAGGAAACGAGTAATAATGAAGAGTGCACTGTTGTCTGAGGGTGAAAAGTTAATCTGAATTTACTCTTTCAGTCACCAACAATTTGAACTCAGGCTAACACTAACTACGATAAGAACTGATGTTACATTCATGTCGGCTGGCTCAGATACATGGTTGGTCGAGGATGTGCAGTGATATGTCCTTGTATTTATAATGTCGAAATAATGGGAGTTGAGTGGAAGGTCTAAACCAGGGGTGTCCAAATCCAGTCCTCGAGGGCCGGTGTCCTACATGTTTTCGATATTTCCCTCTTCCACATGATGCAGTTTAGCCCTTTAACTCCTGAAACTTCAGCAGTTCCTCAATAAAAAGAATTAAAATAAGCAACAAAATGCACAAAGTCATCAATAAAATGAACAAAAATAACAAAAATAATTAGTAATATGAAGAAAGTAAGACACAAAGTTTTTGTTTATTTTGTTGCTCATTGTTTATTTTTCTACATTTTATTTTTTTTATTTTATTCTTTTTTTTTCTTCATAGTTTCTTCACGTTACTAATTATTTTGTCAGTTTATTGTTAATTTTTGTTCATTTTATTCATGACTTTGGCCATTTTTGTTCATTTCGTTGCTTATTTTAATTCTTTTTACTGTGTAACTGCTGAAGTTTCAGGAGTTAAAGGGTTAAACTGAATCATGTGGAAGAGGGAAATATCGAAAACATGTAGGACACCGGCCCTCGAGGACTGGATTTGGACACCCCTGGTCTAAACTAAATACAAGAGCATTTTCAGTCTGTACTTAGCCATGCTTGGCTCCCAGTGCACTTACGCTACGGTCGATGGTATGCACTGTGCAGTTTGGTTTGTGGACTGTCTGCTGGATATGAAAGTGTTGTGTCATGAATACAGAGACGACGTAATTTGTTGGTTTGTTGATTCATATACGTGTTAGAAATGACTTTTCTTTATAGTCACATGTGTAGGTGTTTAGTATAGCCTCATTTCCCTAGACTGTTAGACACCATGCACAGTCACTTTACAAAAAAGTCTGTGGTATGTGGGCGTGGCACAAATCTGACATGTGACGTCATCACCATTGGTCCCAAAATGCCCCCCCCCCCCCCCAAAAAAAAAGCTGGAATGATAATTAGAACACTGTTTGTACACGCATACTCTTTAAACACCCCCTCTGAAGAAACTTTTTTTTTTTTTTGTGCTGTTCTCATCTTCATGTGACATTTTTAAGGCTATTTGATATATCAGAAGAAAATTAAGTTTGAAATTGTATTTCTAATCTATGTATTTGTTTGTTTTTCAACTGCCAGTTTTTCATTGGCAGTTGAAAAATGAAAGAACGAATGGTACACACATTAGAAATACTTAATTTTCTTTTGACATATCATGTAGCCTTAGAAAAACACCACATGAAGATGTGAACAGCACAAAAAAACCTGTTTTTCTTTAGACGGGGGTTTTTAAAAAATACCTGTAGCAGCAGCAGGAATGAATGGAGAAAAAAAAGTCATTATTATGAATCTGAAGTCAGAATTCTAAGCAAAGAAAATTCTGAATTGTAAAAAAGAATTAAAAATTAGAATTAAAGTCACAATTGTAATACGAGTCGTAGTGACTCAATAGGCCTTGCACCGACGTGGTCTGCAGCGAAGGCCTAAAAAAAAAAAAAAAAAAAAAAAAATGCAATCAGAATGAAATACTCTGAAAAGTGAACTGTATTTTTTCCATGTGGGCAGAGCTGCTGTCATGTGTACATGTCCACACACCTGAAGACAGTGAAGTTTAACGTTTACTAAACAAACATAATCTCATAGTCTCATTTCTGCCACGTTTTCCTCTGTTATGAAGTAAAACAGTGGGTCGAGCAGAACAAAGAACCCACTGTCATGTAAGAACCAAGATTAGTTTTTAATCAGGTCATCTGAATAATTCAGTGTAACCCATGAAAAACACTTTAGTTCACTTTCATTTGATCAATTCAGCCACAAATCTAAGAAAAGCGATATATGAATGGACTCCATTATTAGAATTATTATTAATGGATTAGGCAGGGGTGTCAAACTGTGGTCCTGGAGGGCCAGTGTCCTGCATGTTTTAGATGTTTCCCTCTTCCATCACCCTGGAAACCATTCTATCATTATTAGTCTTCTGTAGAGACGATGATGAGGAGCTCATTAATAATAATAGTAATAATAACAATAATAATAGGAGTGAATCCACGTTCATCAACAGTAAAAACACACAGTGACTCTCTTCTGCTCTTTCTTTTTGTTCCATAAACTCAATGGTTCATTGTTTTCCAGACCTGAAACACATGAGCAAAAAAGAAAAGAAAAGCCAACATTCTGTGAAGGTTTGAGCAGCAGAACAGAATGACAAACACAGATCAAACACAGGCGAGCGGGCGCCGTAGCAACGAGAAGTGTGTTTGTGTCCAGGGACGATGGCAGGACGTGTGTCTTAGCCTGAACACATGCACTTGTGACACCAGTGTTTTTCACTCACACACCGTTACACACTCTTAACACCCTACTTCCTGCCTTTGATAGACCGCAGCTGCGCCAGGGACTTCTGATTGGCTGTGATCGCCCGGCCTCCAAATGCCCCGCCTTTTCCAAACAGAGGACCCTGTGTCTAACAGACAGATAAATGGAGCTCGCCACCAGACTTAACCCCTGAACACCTACTGTCCCAAATATGCAACATACCCCAAAATCTATCTGTTGTATGTGCTATAGTCAAATTACATAGAACCTGTGTGTGTGTGTATATATATATATATATATATATATATATATATATATATATATATATATATATATGTGTGTGTATATATATATATATATGTGTGTGTGTATATATATATATATATATATATATGTGTGTGTGTATATATATATGTGTGTATATATACACACACTTACATTTAAATTCAGACATTAAGGGGTTAACCTCTTCCCTGCACATAGATGACATTATATTAACACCTTTTATATATTTAGCTCCACATTAATGCTCCTGTACTCGTCACACATCAAATGAAAGTGAACAAACTCAACTTTCTAAATACATATATAAAAATAAAAAACAATTCTTATTAGCGATCTGTTACTTGTAATAAATGATAACAAAAGGAATTATCACCATGAAATGATATGAAAATTACCTTAGAATTTCCACCTTAGTAGTGATCCGTTATTACAGTTTTATGTACTTATTACATAGGTTATTTTTTTATTAATTTGAAGTGTTAAGTTGTGGAAGTGAGGCGTATATATGAGAATATTCATCTTTTGGCCTCACTTTCATTGTTATATTTTATATTTGCTTATGTATTTATTTTAAAGTGTGAAATACAGTCAAGTAAAATTAAACATGTAACAATAATAATAAATGTGTGAGTGTCAGAGGAAGTTGTTTTTACAGTTCCAGAGAGCGTGGACGCCTTCGCACAAAGACAACACTGCTTTAGATTAGTTTCTCTGTGCACACTTCAGCTTCTTTCCACCTCCATTTTTAACCCGATAATCTACTTTATATGGTATGCTATTCCTGAATGTGTGAGAGAGGACTTTGGTGTGACTGTAAATCTGAATTATTTCCACTAAGCAGCTGTTTGTGTGGGAAATGAATGCCAATTGCTTCTTTCCTCTCCCTGCTGTTGTGAACTTCATTCAGAGGCCTTTTGAAAAGCAGGACACACTGGAAAAATAACCATATAAACACCAGTGAATATGTTTGGGATTTTTCATTGTTTTTTTTTTTTTTACCTTTTTTTGATGAATGTTGTTGGATTTTAGTATGTTTTGTATATTTTTTTTACCAGAATTTATTTGTTTGTAGTGTATGCTAATGTATAATTTGTGGGAAATTTTAGTTAAAAAACTAAAAAAAAAACAGAGCAGCCGACCAACAAAGAGTTTTGATCATGATTAATCGAAATGAACTCAAAATTCTAATTAATAATCTGATTAAAAATTGTAATGTAATTTTCGGAATTTTTTTTGCACTAAAACTTACACACATTTTGGAGGTGTTATACGATATTATTCTTATTTTAACTGAGAATCAAATGTCGGCCCTGAAAGTCTTATTTTAAATATGATAAGATGAAATATTTGGACTAAAAATGATCAAAAATACAAGTTATAATATGTGGATTAACTCCAGTGTACTTTAATGTTTCTCTTTTTTGTCACCAGAAGCATCTTTGTTTAAAATGAAGATGAATGTCGAAGGTTAGAAATCCTTCTCTTTGTACCGATCTCAGGATTATTTGCTTGAAGCGTCTCCTTTTTAAGCTCCTTTCTGTTCTCCACTCGCTGCTTAATTTATGGCTGCCACCCACACTTCTCTGCTTTTCTTTATTTTTATATCCCTGATCCTTTTGTGCACAAATGAAAATCGAGATTGTGGCCAAGTTGCTACATGCTAAATGCTAACACTGTGTTCTAAGAATATAAATGCACATTTATTGTGAGTCTAAATAAAACAGGGGTGTCAAACATATGGCCTCGGGGCCATAAGCGGCCCGTGGGATGAATGTGTGATATGAGAAAATGACACCGCAGATATTAGCGGCGGGCCGAGCGTTTCTCACCTCCACTTTCAGTAGCGCTGCGTCTAAATCCATCCACCTCAAAAACTGTTCTATGGCTATAAAAAAAACCCATTTGCAGAAATACAGTATAAAGAGAATCACAGATAGAGCAGAACTATAACCACAATAAGTGCCTTAAAGGGGACAAATTATGGAAAATAGACTTTTTAATGTTTCCAACACGTGTGTGTGAGAGGAGACCCTAAAATTCTGAACAAAAACCGTCCACTCTCCTTTTCTCCGGTGTGAAGTTAAAGGTGTCATTCCACTGAAAACCACTTTTCCACGCTCCTTTTGGAATCTGACGGCTCACCCAGACTTACCAACACATGCTCCTTTGACAGTGGTTCATCACCTCCACTGGCTGCATACTGCATTCACACTAAACAACAGGAACCAGGGACCCAGAAAAAGCCAGTCCACCTGATGTCAGATGGACTTCAGCGCCACCCTATTGCTGCGAATCTGAAGTAGCATTAGCATTAGCATCTACAAGAGAAGACGGCGGCCCAGTAGCTGCTGCACAAACTGGAAAGAGATGTTGGATCAAACTGGTTCATGTGTCTGTGGAAATAAAGCCTCGTTTTTTTTACTGCACGTTTTCAGAACAAGTGACGGCATGAAACCTAGCAGGATGATACTCTGTAAATGTAAACACATACAGAGAGTGAGAGGGAGTGTTCCTTCGGACATTGAGAGCCAATCACAGACGCCTCATCACCGCGTCATGGACATGTATGAGGAAGTAGAAGTAAACTCTGTTGTTCCACCTCCAGTCATTTTTCTACAGTGAAAAAACACCCGGAAACAAAACAATCCAGAATTTTTTTTTAAATAGAACCAACACACAATTAATTCAATAACAATGAAGAACACAGATCACCATGGACTGACTCATTTGACACCCCATCTGTTGAAGATGTTAATAAAATCATTTTCATTCATTTATACATAGTTGTGCACAAACAGTTTATATATTATTTAATTTCTCACATTAAGGGCGGCCATTAACCAAAGGGTTGGTGGTTTGATTCTCACTCTGTCCAAGGCCCCATCGGCATGGAAACGAATTTGTGTGAAACAAACATACTTTCTTAACAGACAAAATGGGGCCGGTCTCATGGGTACCCCCCAAAACCATATCTTTGGAAAACAGGTCCCAGGGTGGGAAGATCTGGATAAGGTGCTGTTTCCGCACCCATCTGGAAGAATAAAATGTGTGTGTTCACACCCACGCCGGTAGAAAAAGGATTCTCTTGTATCTGGTGGGACTGTCTTACAGCGCTCATAGTGCTGGAATGTTAATTGCATTGTTTTCAGCAGCGTTTCGTCCCCATACTGACGCAGATTGTTTACTGAAACATTTCCATTTTTACGTAATATCGTTTCAAAACTAAACCCGTATCAAACTCGACTGTACGTAGCCCTCGTCAGTCCATTGTGTCTTTGGACAATAGTGTTGTGACATTCACAAACAAACCGATGCTTTGAACGACTCTTTAAAAAGAACCACAGGAGGCGAATCTTGGTTGAGTGGGAGACATTCAATCTTTCATTCTTTTTTTGATTAGATTTTGATGATTAGATTTTGGTGGAGATCCTGGATTCTGGATCAGTTTGAAATCTTATATTGCGGTAAATGGAGAATAAATGTCAAAGTGATCCAGAATCCAATCCATTAGTTCCTTGTGACACCCCAACACGTCAGGAAATTTTCATCAAGATCCATCCATAACTTTTTGAGTTCTCTTGCTAACTAACAGACAGACAAACAGACAGACAAACTCCGGCATAAACATAACCTTGGCGGAGGTAATAATTGAAATCACGTTCCTCCTTTCAAAGGTCATACTAAAGCTGCTGTTATAAATAACCCCTCAGTTTTTTTGTTTCTTTTTATTTGTCTTTAAAATCTTATTTAACTCATGTTATTCTAGTAATGGTCATTTTATTGATCATTTTATTGTTTTGTTTTATTCACTTTTTTTAAAGTTATTTATCACATTTGATTAATTTTGAGTGTTAATTAAGTTGATGAATGGAGGATCTATCTTAAAAAAAAAAAAAAAACAGGCGGCACGACGGTGGCAGAGCAGTTGGTGGTCTTCCCTCACAGCAGGATTCGATTCCCAGACTGTGTGGGATTTTTCAGGTTCGTTCTAGTGGAACCCTTATAAATGTCCATGTTATAAACATATGTAACATAATGTTTAGACGACATGTGAAGCACGTCATTATATACAGTGAAAACATCCGCTAATTGGACCATTTGTCATTGATTTTCCAAGTCGTGTCATTGAAACATGGAAGAGTTTGCACATTTAACCTTTGAAGCAGATCATTTATGGAAAAACACCGATAGTACAGTGTATTCAGTGTTTGTTTTTGCAAACATGGACTAGAATAAAGTTTTAAAGGGAAGCCGTGGTTGACTTCCACATTAAATGTATCCTGTGTTATTTGTCAGTGGTGGTTTTTATGGAAGGAAAGACTTTAAAGACTCAAAACCACCGTTGTCCTGGTTAATTGAGGCTGTTTCTGCTATTTTTTTAGTTTAATGACTGGAACATCAAGGGCTTCTATTGCATGTTCTGCTGCTGAGCATATTTTACCCATCACTCTGCTCTTTAAACATAAACATATCATTCCATGGACTGTATGTTAGAGCTGCATGGTTTAGTGAAGAAGGCATTTGATCATCGTCAGTAAAAAATCTGTTTAGCTCATTTTTTTTTAGATGTTTGGAAGTACATATATATATATAGTTGAGATTAAAATCATACCATTTGGATGAACACTGAGTGTCAGGTTTAATCTGTAAGAAAAACACAGACATAAACGAGACAGAAGAGAATATGTTTTAAGATAAAATAGTGTGGAGAGCAGAATTCACTTACACTGAATCCATCTTTGCCTTCAAACCCTCTTTTATTCAGGGAAAAAAAAGGGGGGGGGGTAAATTTACATGGTTCTGGTAAATCTGAGGCATTTACATTCTTGATTGGTGGGTGGTCTTCAACTTTGGCTCCAACAGTCTTATCAATCGTTAACTGCAGATATTTCTAATATACATTAGTGTCTTGTGAATAAGCTAGCGGCAGACATTCCCAATAAACATTAAACAATAATATTATTGCATATTACTTTAACACTGAGAAACTTTGATTTTGCACTTTTGAGCCAAACTCTGTTACCATGGAAGTGATTATGACATGTTTTTTTTTTGCCGAACTGAAATGCTATTTTTAGACCTCTTCTAACGTTCTAAACAACATCACACTTGCGTGGTAGTAAGTAGAAGTTCCCTAAAGACAAACCCAAGTGTCCTGAGGTCTTCATGTCGTTGGATAATGTGTCCAGAGTTACTGATCTACAGACATGGATCTTTGTATTCATAAGACGTTTGAGGAGGAAGATACAAATAGTCGATTGCTGACACACTCTGGAAATTCTCCAGGGTCAAAAAAGTCCACCTCGGAGGTCTCATGTGGTCTCCAGACTGTGGAAGGGTCCACCTCTCAGGTCTCATGTGGTCTCCAGGGTCTATAAGGTCCTGCTGTGTATGTTCATGGTTAAGGTTAAGGCACTTCCTGAAATGAAACACTATGTTCAGACTAACTCTTGTAAAGTTCTAAACATCATCACACTTCAGTGGTAGTAAGTAGAGGGTCCCAAAAGACAAACCCAAGTGTCCTGAGGTCTTCATGTCCTCAGATAGTGTGTCCACAGATACTGATCTACAGACATGGACCTGTGGATTCAGAAGACGTCTGAGGACGAAGATTCGATTGGCGAGTGTAGAGTTAGACGTTCTACAAATTCACCATTTCGTTGCATTCTTTTCATAGTCCAGTATTTCATTCCAAATGTAAATACAGCTGTATGCAACAGCAAAGTTTAGCCTATTAACAAGTTGTTGTGTTTAAAAAAAGATTTCAACCAAATTGTAAATTTCTAGAGCGTCTTCCTCTACCCTCGGCAATCAACTACTTCAGGCTTCCTCCTAATCGATTGGTGCAACACTAGTTTTGAATATTTTATCACATTTTTGGTGTTTTTCTTCCCCGTATTTTAGAATATTTTTTTAAAATATATTTTACATTTGTCACTGTTTTGTGTTAATTTAATTAGATTTTGGCATATTTTGTATAGTTTTTTTTTTCTTCTGTATTTTGTGGGAAATTTGAGTAGTGGAGTTAGCAAGGATCTGTGGAGCTACAGTAATGACCGACATATTACAGTTCTACTTTATACAGAACCTTTGAAAAGGAAGGATGGAAAATCATGATATGTTGACTTTAAAACCATAAGTATGTTTTTCCATATAGTAACCTGACACATAACATGATGCTCCGTGTTCTGAGCCCAGAGTTAGATGATCATCATCACTACCACACACTCTCTGTATGTCCTTAACTACAGTTTGTTTTACCACAGCCCCCTGAAAAGGACACAGTGGGGGGTTGTTTTTGACTCGATTGGTTTGTTTCTCAGCAGCTTTACACAAAAACTACTGGACCAATTTCCATAAAAAATTTCAGTAAAGGTGTGAGGTCAGCCAGAATAGATCCCATTACATTTTGGTGAATGTAGGTCAAAGGTCACGGTCACTAAAAAGAGTTTTCACAACGATCAGAAATAGGGCGAATCAGGTCAAATGTGTGTGAGGGGGGGCGGGGCTTGTTGTGCTGACAGTACTTATTAATTAATTTATTTTTTTGAAATCTTTATTTAAAACATGTAGAAAATGAATAAATCGAGCAACAAAATAGCAATAACTAGAAAAGCACGTGGAGTGTGTAGACTCCGCCAAGGCAGAGCACCCCCCACAAACCTCCACTGATCACCACCAAACTTTTATCACTTGTTCCTTGTGTCAATATCAACATTTCAGTCAAATCCATCCTTAACTTTTTGAGTTTTTTTGCTGCCAAACAAACAAACAAAAGTATTCCCAGAATGTCTAATCTCACCCCTAGTTTGTGCCAATCTCCAGTTTCTATGACAACCTGTTCTTGAATTCGAGCCAATAATGTGATTTTTGACCTTTTGCAATATTGATAATTTTGTTAGATGTATATATGCATCAGTGTGTGTGATATAATATATGCAGTATTGATTAAGTTATAACGTGATATGTCTATGTTTAACACGCTTAACTTTAATAACATTTTATTTTAGTTTCAATTTGTAGAGGAATAAGCTCATTAAGAAGTTCATTAAAGGTTAACGCTTCCAGAGTTATAAAATCCATGTGCA
This sequence comes from Siphamia tubifer, assembly GCA_020466265.1. Taxonomy (NCBI): domain Eukaryota; kingdom Metazoa; phylum Chordata; class Actinopteri; order Kurtiformes; family Apogonidae; genus Siphamia; species Siphamia tubifer. Next base: position 52,396,246 of record CM035787.1, read on the forward strand.
ACTCTGTTAAATAAGTCTGTTGTCCATTCATATGGACAACAGATTTATTTATTTTATTTGCAGCACGTCCATATTCATATGGATGTGCTGCAAAGTCTGCCTTTGCAGACTAATTGCTTTTACTGCTTTTATTTTTTTTTTTATCACTGTTTTTTTTTTTACTGTTTTACTGTGCACTTTGAGATTTGCCTGCAAATGTAAAGTGCGTGACAAATAAAATCCATTATTATTATCATGTAATTTGTAATTTAGTTTTCTTAAAATCTCCTCTCGTCTTGAACTCGTGAACCTAATCTTGTTTCTCGTCTCGTGAGTGTCTCATCACACCCCTAATCAGAACAGAAGTATGACTTTTTTTATCTAAATTGTGGCATTTTTTATCTCATAATTTTGACTCTTTTTTTTTTTCTCTCATAATTATGCATTTTTAATCTCTTATTCATGACTTTCTGAGACAAAATGGTCAATCGACATGAAGTGTTTTAATGAAAATGAATCCAAACCAACACTGTGATTAATCTGCTGAAAATGTTTAAATCATTTGACAGCCACAATTTTAATAGAACTTATTTATATACAGTCGCACTTCTAATATGGGGCGAAATACAATAAGAATTCCAATGTGCCTGTTTTTAACTTGTGCACATCAGTAAATTCTCTTCTGTAAACAAACAAAACAAAAACCTCTGCAGTTTTTGCAGGTGTTGTTGAGCGATAGAATGAGGTCTAAAAATAAATCCAAACGTACATTCCTGCTGTTCATGACCCCGTGGCTCTGCTGTGCTCGGCTGTAATGAGCAGAAATACTCGCACATGCTCAGAGCGTGGACGGTGAAGAAGAAGTCACAAAGACATTCTTCTGAGCGGCACATAAAAACATAACTAACGGGGACGCCTGTGTTTGTTTAAGCTACTGCCAGTATATTGATCAGCTGCTTTCCTGCTGCGTTCTGCCTCATTATCACATGACAAAGAAGATTGTCTTTGGTCAAACTGCACAGAAAGATCTGTCACGGCTGCACAAAAACCCACTCTGTAGATCATTTCATGTGTGCATTGGAGCGCTGTGTTTGATGCTAGTGTTGCTGTGGAACAGTGCATCCAACCCTTTAGTTTGTGTCATTATTCTGTTTTGCATAAGAATTGTTCCGTCCTTTATCTTCTTTTTTTTTTTTTTTTAATGACACACAACGTTATATTTTTGTGTCATCACGTGATTACAGTCCCTTACACTGAGTAAATGTATTTATCAAATCACTGAGTGGATGTTCCAGAACGTTCTGTAGCTTAATGCAGACAAACAGAAGTGATTGTTTTTGGCCCTGAAAAAGAAAGGTCAAAGGTCAGTGCTCACCTTGAGTCCATGTCACTGAACTCTACAACCCAAGCCAGAAATCTGGGTGTAATTATTGACTCAGACCTGAAATTGAACAACCATTTAAAAGTTCTGACCCAGTCTGTCTATGACCACCTGAAGAACATCCATAGAATCAAAGATTTTCTGTCCAAACCAGACACAGAAAAACTTATTCATTAATTTTCAGTAAATTACATTATTGTAACAGTGTCTGCACTGGTCTGAACTAAACATCAACCAGAAAGATACAGCTGATCCAAAACACTACTGCCAGAGTTCTGACCAGTACCAGGAAACTGGACCACATCACACCCCAGTACCGGGAAACTGGACCACATCACACCCCAGTACCGGGAAACTGGACCACATCACACCCCAGTACCGGGAAACTGGACCACATCACACCCCAGTACCAGGAAACTGGACCACATCAGACCACAGTACCAGGAAACTGGACCACATCACACCCCAGTACCATTAAACTGGACCACATCACACCCCAGTACCATTAAACTGGACCACATCACACCCCAGTACCATTAAACTGGACCACATCACACCCCAGTACCGGGAAACTGGACCACATCACACCCCAGTACCAGGAAACTGGACCACATCACACCGCTCCTCAAATCCTTACATGTTCTTCTTGTGGGTCAAAGGTCACACAGTTTTAAATCTTACTTCTGGTCGATAAAGAACTAAACAACCTTGGACCCAAATCCATCCTAGACCTGCTGGTTCCATATGAAGCATCCAGAGCCCTGAGGTCATAGGTCATCAGGAACAGGTTTACTGTGTGTTCCTAAAATTAGAACCAAACATCATTCATCATCATTCAGTTGTTCTGCTCCTCACCTGTGGAACAAACTACCTGAACACCTGAGGTCTGAGAACAACTGTCAGTTCATTTAAATCCGATGAAAACATTACAGTTCACTGGAGCTTTACTGACATTATTAACTGTATTTAAATGTTTTTATGTCTCTATTTTAATTGTCTTTTAATGCATCTTAATTATCTTGGATGTTTTATGTAAAGCACACCCTAAATAAACATCCCAAATGTAATAACTTTTTCATTTAATTTTGTAATAAAGCTGCGTTTTGTAATAATTTATAACATTTTTCAGCAGCAGGTGCTTTGGTGGTGTGACATTAAAAATGGTTTATGTCCAAATCCAAGTGGTTTATGTCTTGGCTGGTAATTAGATATATTAGTCATTACACAGTAAATTTTGCAGTGTTAAATCAACACTTAGAGAGTTTATTTAACTTCTTCTAGAGCAGGGGTGTCAAACTCATTTTAGTTCTGGGGCCACATTCATCCTAATTTGGTATAACGTGGGCCGGACCAGTAAAATTCTATAAATAAGATAAAAATGTCTAAAATATTGTTAAGGTGAAAATGTTCTGTTTGTGAGTGGGAAAAAAAAGGAACATTTTCCAATAAAAATGGTCACATCTACGAACTGTACGTGAACATAACACGGGATAAATATGAACAACCTCTAAATTTGTAAGAAAAATAAGTGCAATATTGATGATATTATGCTTTAGTTTGTCATTTATACATAGTTTAGTAACAGCCTGAATATTCCACAAAATATTTAAGGTTATTCACTTTTTTTTTGTAAAAGGCTAGTCTTGTTTTCTACTTTATTTTACACTAAAATAGAAAAGAAAATTAGTATAAGGTTCTTTTCCATTATTTTTAGGTTATTATGATAGTATTTTACTTATCTCATCCACTTTATCAATTGACATAAATGATAAATGATTTGAACTTCCTTGATTATTAATTATCTTCAGTGTAATTCTTGCATTTCACACATTCATCCCAGGGGCCGGAGTGGACCCGTTGGCGGGCCACATTTGGCCCCCGGGCCTTATGTTTGACACCTCTGTTCTAGAGTGTATTTGGTCCCATTGTGTCCAAATTAACACTGCAAAATCTACAGTGTAGGACAATTTTAAATTATGGATATATGTTGGAATAGAAATGTTTCTGTTTGTTTGTTTAGTCTTTTGAGTCAATTTCATATTTGTTTGAAATGAATGTTAGTGGATAAATGATCTGGTCACAGCAGCTCTGTAAACAAACAGAAGACACTTACGTTGTTTAACCTCTTAAGGAGGTTTTCTGGCAAATTCCGCCTAAAATGCATGCCCAAATTAAAGTAAAATACAATTAATAAACAAATAATCTATGCTTTAGAATTATTATGTAATGAACCATATTATCACATTTTCTAGAGAATAAAAATTTGCAAGTGCATTTTGTAATTTTTCTAAATGTAATAAGTTATTACATAATGTAGCAAAATGTTTTACAAAATACAGTTTATGATGAAATGAAAAGTTATTAAATTTTGGACGTTAATTACAAAATGCGGCTCAACACACCTTGAATTGTCCTGTACATGAAATGTGACGTACAAATACATTTGCCTTTAAGAGGAAGTGTTGAAGCGTGTTGAAGAGATTATCCAAAGTAAAAATAAGTTTAGCTCATTTTTTTAGATGATCGGGAGTAGGACTGGGCGACATGGCAAAAAAAATTATCACACTTTTCTCGATTATTATCATGACTTTTTTTAAAATATTGTTTTTAAACTGCCAATTTTAATGCATCTGTACTGAAAAATAAAGTAAGCAGAGATTTGTTAGATTTTTTTAAAATTAAAATATGAAATAAATAACACAGTCAATGAAATAAGACCTAGATTTTCACGTAACTGCGGGTTTTGAGGTATACAGCATAAAAAAGTAGAAAAACACTTTGACAGCACATACCTCCGCCAAGGCAGACCCCCCCCCCCCCTGAATGAAGACAGGTCCACCACTGAGAGTATGTTTTCACTGGAGTCTGTCTGTCTGTCCACAACATAACAAAAAGTTATAAATGGATTTGTAGGATGTGTTGGGAATGTCACAAGGAACAAATGATTACATTAAAGTGCTGATCCGGAACACATTCTGGATCACTTTGGAATGTATTCTTCATTTACAGCAATGTACAATTTCAGACTGTCTTATATGTTGATTAATTCTGGATGTGCTTAGTAACTTGGAATTTTGACTTTTTAATCACCTAATTTTAGGTTTTTATTTCAAATTCCAAATCGTGAGATAAAAAAGTCAAATTTTGACTTTTTATCTTATAATTTTAACTTTTTAGTCATGATTTTGACTTCACTTAGTGCATAAAATATGGTGTATATATATCCAGTGGAAAAGCGACTACAGTCATTCACTCTCTCTCTCTCTCTCTCTCTCTCTCTCTCTCTCTCTTCTCTCAGACTCTGGTTCTCAGCAACATGAACAAGATGAAGAACTTTAAGCGGCGTTTCTCTCTGTCAGTTCCGCGCACTGAGACCATTGAGGAAAACGAGTTCACTGAGCAAATCAACCAGCTTAACATTAGACACACTCAAGGTAAGAAAAATTCCTAAGTCTTTCCGTTTGTTCAGATTAGATGGGGGGCTGTCAAACTCACTTTAGTTCAGCGGTAACATTCAGGCCAATGTGAGCTAAAGTGGGTCAGACCAGGAAAAAGACCTGCAAATAATGTCACTG
>CM035787.1:52408680-52422613 GCA_020466265.1 Siphamia tubifer
GGTTACTCAGCTGCACATTAGCAGCTGGAAATGTGCTGAAACCCTCCTGAGCTCATCGGTCTGCATCACAGCTGAGGAAGACGACGTTAACATCTGGGTGAGAAAGGCAGGAGGCTCGATGGGAGAAAACGCTTGACCTGCACAATCCCAGCAGGCGTCAGATGTTTACTCTGCCCTTAAAGCGCCTTTCCTTCGTCTCAGGTTTCGATCTGGGGAACCCTCCCCTCTCTCCTCCTGTGAGGGATTATTTCACGCTTCTGCACAGTTATCTCTGCCGTGGAACGCTGTTTAGATAAACGGCATAACCTTAGCCAGAGGTCATATGTGACCCGCCACCACGAAACCAGGCATAAGTGGCGCTGAGCCGTTCAGAGCTACAGCCACATTTAGGCTGGAAGGTGATTTGTTATTTGTGTTTACATTTTATCAAAAAACGGTACCTTAACACCTCTATGTTCAGTTCCTGTGGTCATTACATTGAAATCCAATCAATAAAGGTGTTTATTGAGTCAATTATTTAAGCGGTGACAAAAGTTCAGGTATTGCTGAGCAAAGACAAAGACGACTTCCACCTCTTTTCGCCGAACAAAACGATCTCCGTTCCGTGGGTAAACACCCAAGTGTTTGGTACGAGGTAAAAGCTTATATTGAATGTTCTGTCCAATGGTGTAAGCCAAATGATTATAATACGTCACACTTCTGTCCTATTATTATAATATATAAAACTTCTGTGACATGTCCATCAGAGTGTCCTTTAACATCTGTCAACAATTTGTGTCAATCGGATACAAATTATTATGCGTTGCTAAGGACTTCCTACCCCAAAACAGTCCAAAACTTTAACGGACAATATCTAAAAATATGCAAATTGTAAAATATGTCCAAATGTGGATATTAAAATGACCATAACTTTGGTTCTACTTGTGATAGAAACATCATTTTTTCACCATCTTAAACCTTAGTTTCCACTCTACCAAGATACACACATAACTCTGTTTGGATTTACACACACTTATGCCTGGTTTACTGGTGGTGGGTCACATATGTGAAAATCACATTATTGGCTCTAATTCAAGAACAGGTTGTCATAGAAACTTGATATTGGCACAAAAATAGGGGTGAGATTAGACAGTGTCTGAATACTAGTTTATTTTTCTTTTTTTGGTTTATTTTTAAATGTTTTTTTGATCACTTTTAATGTAATCTACTTTGTTCTGCTTACATGGCACTTAGTTGATGTCATGACTGGTCTTTAAAAAAAAAAACACACATTCTCTTATCCTCTGTAAGACACTGAAGAAGGCTGTTGTCATGCCAACCCATTAAAGAACAAACAAAAACTGCAATCAAGAGTGCAGCTTTTCATCTACACAACTACTACAACCAAAGACACATGAATATCCCAAGTATGTACACACTACTTTCCTGTGAATACGCTTAATTTTGTCCCAAACATGGTTCCATAGGTCGACGTTTCCACACTTTTCGGGCAGTGTTCCAGAATATTCACATAGCCTCACTTTCACTCCCATATGCGTCATCAGCTGCCATGTGCGACATCACCAGACCTACTGGGAACAATTTAGGATTCAGTGTCTCATCCAAGGACGATGGGACATGTGGACAGCCGGAGTCAGGATTTGAACCGTCGACCCTTTGGTCTTTGGACGACCTGCTCCAGTTTTAGTGCAGTAACAGAATACCCCAGAAGACGCAAAAACAGCTGATGACTCGAACCAAATGTCAGAATTTCTATGAAAAAATGTCTTTCCATCAGAATAACTATGTAAAAGTACTTTATTATTGTACTTAGGCAGATTTATTTTGGTATCTGTACTTCAGTACTCTTTACATGTATATAAATATTTGTACTTTATACTCTTTACATTTATATAAATATATGTACTTTATACTCTTTACATTTATATAAATATATGTACTTTATACTCTTTACATTTATATAAATATATGTACTTTATACTCTTTACATTTATATAAATATATGTACTTTATACTCTTTACATTTATATAAATATATGTACTTTATACTCTTTACATTTATATAAATATATGTACGTTATACTCTTTACATTTATATAAATATATGTACTTTATACTCTTTACATTCCCAAAATAGACTCATTACTTTTTCAAACAGTAGAAAAATAAATCCCTTCAAACAGAAAATCAGTGAAGGAGAGAAACTGTGACTTTATATATCATATCTTTATTTCATTATTTTAACGGTTTATCTCATAATTATGCATTTCTTATCTTTTATTTATGACTTTTCATCTCACAATTTTGACTTTTTTCTCCATTTTTCATTATTTTCTGTTCATTTATGTCTTAAATGAACAGACATTTATGTCTTAATTTGTTCATGTTGCTTATTATTGTTTTTTATTATTCACTTATGTTGGTTCTGTTGGCTGTTTTTGGTAATGTTGTTGCTCTTTATATATATATATATATATATATATATATATATATATATATATATATGGAATATTTGTCCCCTTAATTTTTTTTGTTTTTCTTAGTGTATTTTTGGATTATTTTGTGGGAAATTTTTTATCATGATTAATGAAAATCAATCCAAAGAACAACCCTTTGATTATTAATCTGATATATAAAAAAATAATAATAAAAATCACTTGACAGCTATAATTCCAACACAAATACAATTTATTTTCTGTTTTTTGTTTCTTTACTTGCTTTTTTCACCTGAAGAGATTATATTTTTCAAAAGACAGTTAAAGTTAGTTATTATTTTGTAAACGTGTATTAGTTTTTGTTGGTTTATTTTGTAGTTTATTTTTGTATATTCTATATTCTGTTTTCATGGAGCGTTCAGGTGAGTTTGACTGCCTCTGCCCTTTAATTACTGGATTATCTGATCTTTTGTTTTTTTCTCATTCATATTCACAAGCAGCTGGATCCAGTCTACAAAGTAAGTCATTCAGTCTCACCTCAGCCAGCGCTGGAAACTCATTAGTCTTCCTCATCTACACACACACACACACACACATACACACACTAGTTATGTGTGTGTGTGTGTGTGTGTGTGTGTAGTTGTATTTGTTTAGTTGTGTGTGTTTATGTAGTTGTGTTGTTTTTTGTGTAGTATCATCACCATTAAATGTCCCCATATGATCACGTCCTCATAAGGTCACATGGTCTTGGTTGTGCGTCAGTTGTGTCCATTAACCTCCATTAGCTGATGTTTCCATCAACTGGTAAAAACAACAGCTTGAACTGAACTGTTGATGTTTGTGTAAACACAACTGGTTTTAAAGTCATGATGATGTTCTGGAGTCTACATTTATTTACCTACACATATTTACCTGCATTTATTTACTTCTCTAGAATTCTACTCTTCTGACATCATGTGGTGTCAGTCTAATGTCCTCGTCAGTGGACACCAGGCCATTGTAGAACAAAATGTGGTAATGTGGTCTAGACCAGGGGTTCTCAAACTTTTTTGGCCCAGGTCCCCCTAGGAGGGGTGACATTTTTCCATGTCCCCCCTCATCCTCGCGATACTGAAAATGATTAAAAAAAAAAACACTTCAACAATGATTATTATGAAACAATGATAACCTTTTTTAATAGTGCTTTTGTGCAAACCAGCCACATTTTCAGGTATTATAATATAAATGAGCACTTCAGAAACAACAATTTTAAATAATTTTAAAATAATAAATGGAACAAAAGACACACAAAACCGTGTGTGTGTGACAGACAGACAGACAGACAGACAGACAGACAGAGACTTAATGAGAGGGATGAGCTTGTCAAACTCATAACTATCAATGTACTTTCTCTTTTTAGGGTTAGGGCGTTTGTTTTTGTCATTGTCATTTTCATTGTCATTTCTTTTACCACTTCTTGAGGAACTTGGCGGACACAAAAATCGATCCATGTTCGCTGCAGGGTGGCTAAAAATAGCCTGTGACTCGCTCCGTCTCAATTTAGTCAAGCTGGCGTCAAACAGCGCTGTTACTTCCGCCCGCTTGCTACAAAATAAAACTTCCGCATTTCAAAATAAAACACCAAAAAAAACCCCAAAAAACAAAACCGTGAATAATTTTGCGTACCCCCTGGACATGCGCCACGTCCCCCTAGGGGTTCGCGGACCCCAGTTTGAGAACCATGGGTCTAGACAACTGAGGACGTCCACATACAGTGTGTGGACGCCAGGTCCTAGGAGGATAAAAATCTCAGTGAATGTGTTCCAAACTTCACTTTTTTGTGTGTGTATGTTTCCGGAGTTTCCACTGTCCCATTTTTCTTGCCTCTCTCGCTCCCTCCATACCACAGGCTAAAGCAGCACAAATATATTTTCTCAACATGTTAACTTAGAAACAATAACATGAAATTTTAACACAGAAATAAATGCAGGTATGTGAGTAAGGTCATGTGATCTTTATGAAGACCATTGTCCACTGTTTAAAAATGCGGGTCCAGAAGCGGGTGGGGTCCGTCCTTTTCAAATATATTTCTTGCGGTCCGAATTGCGGGCGGTCGTGGGTCGTTTATACATCGACACATGCATCATTTGATTTTGACCTTTGCAGGTCAAAGGTCATGCCATTTTAAAGCCCACACCCTATTTTCTATCTGTCAGTAACTAATGCTGTGTGGTATCGATTCGACTCAGATACTAGGTACAAGGTTCTTGGTACTATTTCTTTATTTATTAACGGGGGGACATGTGAGTGTCCCCACTCCTCTGCGGACCTCTACAACACTGGTTTATGGTTTACCTTGAACGCAGCATTGATTCCACAGATATGTTTGGATTTCTGAACATATGGTGGATGTATTGATGAGCTGCAGTTGAACCATGTGCACATGTTTCCTGTAAAAACATTCTCCTTCCTGTTTGGCCACAGTTTGCGATAGAACGGCAGTAAAAGCTTCCTGCTGCGTACCGTATTGGATTGTCCTTTTCCCCAACAACATGTCTAGCAGGCATCCATCCGAGAAGCTCTGTGTGTTTGTGCTATCAGTGCTGCCTTCACTGACCCTAATTAGCATTGGAAGATCAAAGAGCGCTGTCGCTGTGAAATTCAAATGACTAGTAAACAGGTTGTCATTTTATCGCCCACAGTTTTGTGTTGTCACTCAATCTGCCGTGAATTTGCCTGTTGGACGTGTCTCTGTTGTGCTGTAAAAATGTCTTGTTAAACTCATCCAAGTGGTGTGTGTGTGTGTGTGTGTTTGTATTCCTAAATTTATGGGGACATTGATACGTTTACTCTCTGACACCATGAGGACTAAAATTCATGTGCCCACAAGGGTTAAATCAGAATCAGAATCAGAATCAGAATCGTTTTTATTCGCCAGATACATTTGCATATACATGGAATTCTATTCCGGCAGGTGGTGTCACTCTCAGAATAGTAATATAAAAATATAAAATAGTATGTACAAAAAAAATAAAAATAAAATAAAAATAAAGGTAATAAATAATATTTTACAAAAAGGGTGGTGCAAAGTACACGAGGTAGTGCAATCAGTTTGACTGTAGGGCTTGAATGTATGGCCGTGCAAGACTGTGTCAGCTGTTAATTAAAGTTATGGCAGTGGGGTAAAAACTGTTTTTAAGTCTGGTGGTTTTGGTGCGCAGGGCTCTGTAGCGCCTCCCGGAGGGGAGGAGGGAGAACAGGTTGTTACCCGGGTGGGCAGAGTCTTTAATGATGTTGGCTGCCCTCTTCCTGGTTCTGGAGGAGTACAGTTCCTGGATGGAGGGCAGGGGGACTCCTGTGATTTTTTCTGCCGTCCTGACTGTGCGCTGCAGTCTGTTTCTGTCCTGCTGTGTGGCTGCTCCAAACCACACAGTGATGGAGGAGCACAGGACAGACTAAATAAACATACTAAATATAAATAAAGGTCCCCATGAGTAAAATATATATCTGTGTGAAGTATGCAAATGTATGCAAATGATGTGGCTCTTTAAATACAGGGAAAGACGCGGAAGAAACAGGAGCAAAGTGAAATATGTAATTTTCAAAGGTTTGAAAATGTGATATATATATATAAATTTATACTTTTAAAAACATATTTTAAAAAAGTAGATTTTATTTTTGTTTTTTTAATTCAATGTAGTTTACCTACAAATGGTGTGTGTGTGTGTGTGTGTGTGTGTGTGTGGCCTCAGTCTTTCAGATCATTTTTACACCTGGCACTCGTTAAAACGTGTGCAATTTGTTCCCGTATGTGTTTAATTCATTCACTGACTCATTTGCTTATGAAAGAGTTCACAGGTCATCCAGTGCTTATTAATATTTGTGTCCACACATAAATGTGTGTGTGTGTCTCATCTGAGAAGCAGGAGAAGAGACCTGCTCTTCCTATTAACTATTGTCCCCATGGAAACCAGGAGTTAAAGCACTTTATGTCTCACCCCAGGAAGAAATGTTGCTAACGTACACTCATACACACATGGCTGGAGGCTGTCGATAAAATCTACTTCACACCACGCTATCGCTTTCGTAGCGATGTGACAGTCGTTTGTCGCTATTGAAACCAGAGATCAAACTCCAGCTGAAAGCTCGCAGCAGGTAGTGCTCAAAAGACGCCGAAGAGGCATCAAATGCAGCGTGAGGATGATCAAAGTGCAGTGGTTGTGCTGCTTTGTGCCACTGGAATGATGCTTTCACTGTCCTCACATGGTCACTTCTATACATTTAACTGTCCCCACACGGTCACTTCTGTACATTTAACTGCCCCCACATGGTCACTTGTGTACATTTAACTGTCCCCACATGGTCACTTCTGTACATTTAACTGTCCCCACATGGTCACTTCTGTACATTTAACTGTCCCCACATGGTCACTTCTGTACATTTAACTGTCCCCACATGGTCACTTCTGTACATTTAACCGTCCCCACATGGTCACTTCTGTACATTTAACCGTCCCCACATGGTCACTTCTGTACATTTAACCGTCCCCACATGGTCACTTCTGTACATTTAACTGTCCCCACATGGTCACTTCTGTACATTTAACTGTCCCCACATGGTCACTTCTGTACATTTAACTGTCCCCACATGGTCACTTCTGTACATTTAACTGTCCCCACATGGTCACTTCTGTACATTTAACTGTCCCCACATGGTCACTTCTGTCCCCACTTGTTGTCTTCTGCACATTTAACAGGTAGAGCACAGTTAGGCTAATAGGAGGAACTTTTCAGTCAGATATAAGAACTGATTTATAGACAATAGTTCTGGAACTAATTTGATTTAAGGAATCTGACCAAGATATTTTTTTAGTTGGCATTGTATGTATGTATGTATATGTGTGTGTATATATATATATATATATATATATATATATTTATATGTGTGTGTGTGTTTGTGTGTGCGTGCATATGTATATATGTATATATGTATAGTTATATTTTAGCCTAGCAGTGCTATCTCTATTCATTCCATGTATGGGTCTAGTGATGCTTCATAGTCAGAGGAGGCGGGGCTAAAAGGTTGTCTTTCAAATCCCTCTCTATGTAATAGGACGGTACTACTACGGTAGGGCGGCTGTGGCTCAGTTGGTAGAGGAGGTCGTCCAATGACCAAAGGGTCAGCGGTGCGCATCCTGGCTCTGGCTGTCCACGTGTCCAAGTGTCCACGTGTCCAAGTGTCCACGTGTCCAAGTGTCCATGTGTCCGAGCCTCAGAAACCTGCTGGTGTGAATGTGAGGCTAATATAAAATGCTTTGAACACCATACAGGTGGACTAGCACTATATAAGTGCAGTCCATTTATTTATTTATTTACTAAATGATCTTAAATAGCGGGTGGTCTTCCCAAGAGGCTGCTTGTAACACTGTCCTGATGGAATTAATACAAATTCAAATTTTTTATTAAGAATATGTTCCTGGTTGATAATACCTTTTTGCTTTTTTAAAAACGTATCTCTCCCAGAGACACTTTAGGTCTGTCATTTGTACGCCTATAATTTTGGAACAGACGTTAAGAATTTTATTTCAAAAAGTAAATAAATGTAAAGTAGTAAATGACTCTGCGAGACAAATCTAAATGTTTATCTTCTGTCTAACTGTCCCATCAGTGTTTTCTGATTGATACCATACCATCTTTATTTATAAAAGCACTTAAAACAGACACAGCTGACACAAAGCGCTACACACTACAACACATAAAACACAACAGAACAAGGAGAAAGATGGAGTCGCTTCATTATTGACCGTTGTTGTTATGGTCTGGTTAACCCAGCCTTAAATACACTGTGGATGTTAAGGGGACTGTGTTTTCTGTCCCCATTAGATCTGACCCCAGACAGACTGGGCCCTCCCTCTCATGACACCAGTCCAGTGAGTCCTGAGCCCACCACCCCTGGAGCTCAGTCCCCCTCCCAGCTCCACTTCCACAGCAAGGCCCCGCACAGACGCTTCCCCATGGAGGTAAAGCCACCACACAGTTACCATGGTAACATGCCCTAATGGATTTTTCTCTCTATTTATTAATCTACCTTATACTGCAAAAAGGCGAAATCTGAACAAGTGTATTTTTCTCTTTTCTAGTCAAATTATCTGATCACACTTAAAATCGGACAGAATCACCTAAAGAGAAAGTTTTCAGTCAAGATATAAGAAGTGATTTATAGACAATCGATCTGGAACTAATCTGATTTAACTAATCTGAACAAGATATTTTTTACTTTTTCCATTGACAGATTATATATATATATATATATATATATATATATATATATATATATATATATATATATATATATATATATATATATATATATATATATATATATATATATATATATGTATATATATATATGTATATATATATATATGTATATATATATATGTATATATATATATATGTATATATATATATATGTATATATATATATATGTATATATATGTATATATATATATATATATATATATATATATATATATATATATATGTATATATATATATATATGTATGCAATTGAGACATGTCCCCAGGAGGACTGTAATTGAGACACGTCCCCAGGAGGACTGCAGTTCAGACATGTCCCCAGGAGGACTGTAATTGAGACACGTCCCCAGGAGGACTGCAGTTCACACATGTCCCCAGGAGGACTGTAGTTCACACATGTCCCCAGGAGGATCTTTTCCATTGCCAGTTTAGTGACCACCAGTCCATGAGTCACCTCAGAAGCTTTTAGGCTGAACACAGAACCCAGACTTTATATTAGAAATATGAGTCCTCACACGTCCATCTGATCTAAATCAGCCTGTGTGGACGGCGTGTCACACACACTAACACACCCACAGCAGACAGTCAAGTGCTTCTGCGAACCCCCAGGGAAGGCAACGCTCGCAATAAAAAATAATGACGACAACGTCTGGAACGTTTCAGAACACTGTTGAGTTCACAAGTTTGAAACATGAGCTTCCATTCCAGCCTGAGGCCATGATTTACTAAATAATCCACTGTCAAGGCTGCAGACTTTGTTTTAGTTCAGGTATCTGTACTTGTACTGTACTACTGTGTATTTATTTTCTGGAAACTTTTGACCTTTACTCCCTACATTTGTTCATAAATATCTGTACTTTATACTCTTTACATTTATATAAATATATGTACTTTATACTCTTTACATTTATATAAATATATGTACTTTATACTCTTTACATTTATATAAATATATGTACTTTATACTCTTTACATTTATATAAATATATGTACTTTATACTCTTTACATTTATATAAATATATGTACTTTATACTCTTTACATTCTCAGAACAGACTCATTATTTTTTCAAACTAAACACATGTGACAGTAGAAAAACAACTCACTTCAGAGGGAAAATAAATCGATATAAAATCAATCGTATCATAATTGATTTTTATCTCATAATTTTGACTTTTAATCTCAATTGTGTCTTTTTTTTCACCTCCATTTTTCCTAAATTTTCACACTAACACTAAAATCACACTAACTCACTTTTAAAGGTTTTATTGTTTTTAGAAACTTTGAAAACTTTTCAGATTTTTTCCTACTATTATTTCATCAAATTTTATTAAATTTTTTTTTGCTTTATTACAGTTTTTACTTTTACTTCAGTGAAGAAGTTGAATCAGTACTAGTGCAGACGGTGTGTTTGTGTGTTGGCAGGACGTCAGTAAGCGCATGTCTCTGCCCATGGACATCCGTCTGCCTCCAGAGTTTCTGAAGAAGCTGCAGCTGGACACAGAAAACTCTCTGCTCTCCAAACCCCTCAGTCGAATGTCTCGACGCGCCTCGCTGGTTCGTATCCTGCTTCACTGCTCGTCATTTACACGCCTACACTTTGGTCTTTTTAAAAAACTGATTCATATCATTTCAACAACGCTCGTGTGTGTCTGCAGTCGACTCTGCAAAGGACACGTTTTCACTGTCGAATAAAATCGAAATCTGAACGAGTGTATTTTTGTCATTTTTAGTCCAAACATATTATCACATTTAGAATCAGACAGAATCACCTACAGAGGAACTATTATAAAGAACTGATTTATAGACAAGAGATCTGGAACTAATCTGAGTTAAAGAAGATCATTATCACTTGTTCCATTAGTAGAATGTTTAGCTTGAATTAAGCAACAACAAAAAAATTAAAAATGTGTGTGTGTGTGTATGTATATATATATATATATATATATATATATATATATATATATATATATATATGAAATAAGCCAAAAAATCCCTCTTGGAATAAGCCCTTATAAATCATGATTTTGCAAAAAACAATCTTAAATTCAGCAGAAAAATAAATGCTGGTCATAAGATTACTTAAATTAAAATTTCCAGATCTTTAAATTTATCTATAAACTGATTTATAGATCTATTGATTATAAATCAGTTCTTGTATTTAACTGTAAAGTTCCTCTGTAGGTGATTTTGTCTGATTCTAAATGTGATCAGATATTTAGACTAAAAATGAGACAAACCCACTTTAGTTTTTACATCAGTTCCAGAAGCGTCATTAAAACAGTGTGTGAATAACTACAGTCTGTTTGTCTTTAGTCTGACATCGGCTTTGGGAAACTGGAGACGTACGTGAAACTGGGAAAACTGGGAGAGGTACGTTAGTGTGTGTGTGTGTGTGTGTGTGTGTGTGCATGTGTTTGTATTCCTATCTTTCAAGGGACATTAATATGTTTACACAGTCACATCATGGGGACCTCTGACAATATGGGGACCAAAATTCAGGTCCCCACGAGGGTTAAATATAAACAAAGGTCCTCACTAGTAAAATAGAAATGATCCGGTCCTATAAATATATACATTAGTTTTTTTCAGGAAGTCCCCACAAAGCATGGGTGAAACGGGTGCAAAGAGAAACATGTATTTGTCAAAGGTTTGAAGATGAGTTTACTTTAAAAACAAAAAAAAGTATTAATTTTTCTGTATATTTTTCAAAGTATTTTTTAAATGTTTGTTTATTATTTTTAATCTTTTTATTTTATTTATTTTTAAATTATTGTTTTTATATTTATTCACTTTTTTATTTAAATGTTACATTTTTATATTTATTGTTTTATTTATTTTTAATTGTTATTTCATTTATTCATTCATTTTTACCTTTTTTTTTTAAATTTAATTACATTAAAATATTTTATAATTCTAATTTATTTATTTATTTTTAAAAAGATAAAAGTTTACACTCACTACCCAATTGCTACTTTATTACAAACTTGGTCCTTATGAGACATATAAACGATTAAGTGTGTGTGTTCTGCTCTTGTTTATTTTATGGATGGCTTCGGTGGTGAGTCAGGCATCTCCCAGGACACCAAGAGTCTGTCAAAATCTGAGCCAAACATAAAACATGTGCAGTGTTTATTTTCCCTAATGAGTAAAAAAGACTCTGTGTGAAGATTCTGCTGAAGATAAACCACCATAAACCTACTATCACAACATGCTCATTAATATTAGTGTATTTAATACATGATATTTATAAAGGTGGACGGACAGACGGATGGATCATGTGAACGGTTCATAGCAAAATAGGTTTAACATGACTTGACTATGTTTGGATGTTGCTTTTATCTTTATATAGTTTTTAACAAATTTTAGCCTTTTATACAGTTTATTCATATATTATTTATTTTATTTATCTTGTATTGCACTTTAGGGGGGGGGGTTCCTGCAACATTTCATTGTAACTTGTGTGCAATGACAATAAAGTTTATTATTATTATTATTATTATTATTATTATTATTATTATTATTATATTATTGCTTGATGATAAAGGTAAGAAGAAAACATTAACTGTCTTCTTCTCACATTCAAATCACGGATTCAAGAAAAATATCTGTCACTGGAACAAGTTAGTTATCTTCATGAGATTTAGTGAAATCACATTTTCCAGAGCTAAAAAAATTTGCATTAAGCAATATACATATATATATGAATTTTTTTGCAGGAGGGTTTTGCCTAATTTAGGATATTTTTTCTTCAATTAAAGTTTGGCTCTTTTTTTAGGCTGAATTCCACATTGTATTATTATTTTTCCTTGATTCGTGGTGTTTTTGCTTAGTTCAAGATTGTTTTTGCTTAATTTTTTTTCTTAATAGGGAGCCTAAGTGACGCGATTCTATTTCGGTCGATTTCCGGGCAATGGGACCTTTGTGCCATAAAAAAAATTAACGCGAATCAATGGAGGGATAAAAGTAATTTTCTCGTCCCGTTTGAAATGTGCTACGGTTTTCACATATGATGTCTGTGAATTTTAAAGATACATTTTCACATTGACAGGCATCCAAAGTTACGTTAGGTTTTATGTGAGAGTAAGTAGGACTACAACGTTGGTCTCACAAATATGACGTCATCACCAAGCTTCACCATCAAACTCTTTGAAAATGGATGTGACTTTGGCGAGCTTCACCTCCTTCTTTCAGGACGAAGGCAAGAGCATCAAACGTGGAGAAACCCACTTTAAATCGGGGCATGTGGAAAGTGGCAGCTACTCGACTGTGCAAATCGTAGGTGGAATCTGGGAAAGTTCGCCAAACTCTGCTTCTGATTGGCTGAGCTGTTTCAGAGACATACTCGGAATATCCTGAAAAGGAGCTTACATTTCTGTATGGTGGAATGTACATATTATATAGACAAATCAATATATTGCAAGCTTTCATTTGTTTTGATTTTGTTGATTAGGATGTACAGCTTCAGAAAACTCACTTTCAAGCAAAACTCAAATTTTCTGAGTTTTTGAGTTTGAAGTTTTAAATAAGATGTAAATCATAATCAGCAAAATTACAACAAATAAATGCTTGATATATCTCACTTTACATGTTATGAGTCTATAAATGTATTGGTTTTACCTTTTATGTTGAGTTACTTGAATAAAAAACTTTTACACGATATTCTTAATTTTCTCAGTAGTACTTGTACGTAATCTAGTATGGACTTAAACCACGCAACGAAGGCAAACTCATTCCACTGTGGCTGTCACAGGATGTTAAGAATGAATTTTTCGAATTAAGAACGTAGACAGAGGAGCTAGTTTGACTGACAGGCTGCATCTCCAATCCTAGCGTTTAAGGCGGAACTTTTCCCGGATTCCGCTACGATTTGCACAGTCGCCTCCGGGGGAGAGATAGTTGGTCGAGTGAGAGCCAGCATGTGGGACAATAGTGATGTGCGGTTAGGGGGTTTTACAGAAATCCGCCCCGCCCAAACCCAAGAATGGCTAGGCCCGCCCCGCCCAACCCGCATGATGTCACGTATCGATAAACCCAACCCGCCCGCTATCAACCCGCGAGCTTAAATTTGTCTCTAAACTCACATAGTACATTCGCAGCATCTTTACCTTGTGCTTCTAATGTTAAAAGTCATGAAGCATCATTTTTGCCTCCTTTCTAACGTCTCAATATGCACTCCAGCACATAAAATAGACTCCA
>CM035787.1:52422713-52430213 GCA_020466265.1 Siphamia tubifer
GTTCTACTGTTGAAAAGGGGTAGGCGCCAAGAAACAATAGGAAGGTCGAATTCAAATAGTCCAAAAATGTATAAAATAAAGAAAAAAATTGACCAAAATAAGAAGCAATATTTGTGAAAAATGAGTGGAAATGAATAAAAACTAAACAAAATAGGCAAAAAAAACAACATAGATTGATAGATGTATAGATGAAAGGATTCAAAATGAGTCTAAAATGGACAAAAAGGGAAAATGGACAAACAGCAAATTTATGAAAAATGACAGAAAATAACTGAAAAAAAACTGAACAAAATGGCCACGAAAACCAGACAGACAGACAGATAAATAGATTTTAAAAAGACAATAAAATACAGAGTAAAATTGCCAAAAATGTTCAAACGTAAGAACAAAAAGAGAAGACAAAAAAAAAACTAAGCTGAAAAATGAAGAAAATGAGACAAAAAAATGAACAAAATAAGCAAGAAAATGGAGACATTGAAGTAGAACTAAAAACAAATTCATAATATTTTCACTGTAGCAACTGTTGTTTTTGGTCTAACGTTAAGCCTCACACAGGTTTATATTAAACAGAAAACCACACACCGACAAATGTTCCGTATTTCCATACACCACCGACTGAAACGCCAGCACAAAGACGAGTAATGACAAACTGGATTCAACACCACAGCGTGTCGACAAAACTGTGGAAGAAGCTCAGTCACACACAGAGTGAAGACACACGTTCTTATAAAAGCAGACGTGATGTTAGAACTGGTCTGAGCTCAGATTCTGTAAATATGCACAAACCTGAGCAGGACACCAGGTTAGTTTGTTTTATTGTATTCCATATTATTCGATTTTACTGAAATTTTATGATTTATGTATAATCACTTACTATTGCATCTTTATTTCACCAATTTCTTATGCAAATTAAATTTGATTTCTTGCACTCTTATTTATTTCATTGAAATCTTATGATTTATGTATAATCAGTTAATTTTATCTTTTGTACTTTTATAATTTTGTGTGGAATCAAATGTAATGTATTTTAATTTTCACTTTAGGCTGCAAATTTTGTGTGAAAGGTGCTATACAAATAAAGTTTATTATTATTATTATTATTATTATTATTATTATTATAAACAGTGGCTGAACAATTTTAAGAATCAAATTTAATTGCAATTTTTCTGGCAGATATGATTTGAATTTAATTCAAGATTTTCTTCAAATCATGTTTCAGTGGTTCAGCAACATTTATAAATGTCACATAAACTATAGCATTCAAAGAATAAATGACATGATTTACTGACAGGAGGAAGAAAGGGAAAATAAGAGAAAAACAAGGAAAATTGGAAAAAAAAAAAAAAGAAAAGGAAAAAAGTGGAAAAGGTAAAAGTAAAAATGCAAAAAGAAGAAAAAGGGGGAAAGTAACAACAAAAAAATAAAAAAGAAAACAGTAAAAATGGAAGGCATAGGTGTGGTCATATTTAGGGTTTAGGTTTAGGGCTGGGGTTGAACAATTTTAAGAAAAAACAATTCTGGCAAATATTGCAATTTCTATTTAATTTACGATTTTCATCAAATCATGTTTGAGTCGTTCAGCAACATTTGCAAATGTCCATTTTTATTCCGCTTTATCCAATTTTGACCTGAAGCAAAGTCTGGAAGGAAGTTGAATAAACTGGAAATGACCTTTGACCTGCAGTGACACAGATGTAAACCTACGTCCTATTAGTGGAAACTAAGAGCGTCACCCTCAGACCTGCAGATATGACCACGGTATCAGAACATAATGATCTTCAGTCCAGTCGACATGTTTCTGTGGTTGTTAACATTCATTTAAACTTTACTCAATTTACTTCACGTCAAAACTGAATAAAACAGGAAACGGACGTTATCCATTATTCATTAAAAACAAAAAGGAAAACAGAAAAAATAAATCACTATCTGTTTTTTCATTTTGGTTTTAGAAATAAATAATGAAGAAAGTGGTTGTTTTTTTCGTTGTCTTATTTTTGGTTTTATTTTGAAAAAATTAATGAACAAATGATACACAGATTAACGATTTTAAGAAAAAATTTTATTGCAACTTTTCTGGCAAATATTGCAATTTAAATTTAATTTACGATTTTCTTCAAATCAAGTTGAGCAGAAACTATAACATTCAAAGAATAAATGACATGATTTACTGACAGGAGGAATAAGGGAAAAAGAAGAGAAAATGGAGGAAAAAGGTGGAAAAATAAAAACAAATTAAAAATCAGGAAAAAGGAAAAAAAGAAAAGTGAGAAAGTAACAAAAAAATAAATAAAAAGAAGAAAACAGCAAAAATAAAAAGCATCCATGTGGTCATATTCATCAGTTTGACTCACTATTTATATTTTCTAACTGCAATTAAACATTTTCTGACATTTATTTCATTTGACAGAAAAAAATAAATGAATCAGTTTCGGCTCCAAATATCGTTGGCCCGTATCGCTCGTTACTTAAGTCTGATGTAAAAAAAAAAAAAAGAAAATTCTATTCAATTTAAGAATCTGTTTCTGCTATAAATTAGTTGACAAAACAAAGTTAGGAGCAAAAACAAAAAAACAAAAAACCCCGCAGCTTCAAAGATCCCAAAATAGCATCGCCTGAAATCGCGATTTTCGGTCCAAAAACGGTGGCTTGTGTTTACTGCCACGCTAAAGGAGTCCGGTGCATCCGATGAGGGTTTAGGGAAGGACTCGTCTCTCTCTTCCCCTGACGAGTCTTGTGCCGTTAGCGACTGACTCCATGCAAAAAAAATCTCAGAGGCGAACAGAACGGATCAGAGCGTTCAAGTGTAAACTAGGGCAAAGCTCCGGCACATTCTAGATACGCTACAGTCTGAAACCAAGTAGTCGTGTGGACGAACAAGCGTCACACGGCAGAAAAAGAAAAAACACATGCTGCCCTCCGTCAGCCAACAGAAGAAAGAAAAAAAAAGACACCAAGTCACACACCTGTTCCAGTCAGTCCAGTGCCATCCGGTCCCAGCTGGTCCCCTTTGGCTTTGGAAACCCGGTCCACCCTGGTCCACACCAGTGCTGTTGGCAGAGTGAGGAGCTGGTGTCGCCCCCCCACGCAGCCCTTCTGCAGACAGCTCACTGTTATAGATGCACTGACAAGTGAAAGGAGGGAGGCGTGGTTTCACCGGAGATAAATAAAAGAGGGAGGGAATGAGGGAGGAGAGTGGAGAGAGAGGCTCCCTCAATCTACAATTCAATTGAGCGCTCTCCCTCTCTCTCTCTCTCTCTCTCTCTCTCTCTCTCGTTTTTCCCCAGTGTTCCTCTTCCTCTCTTTATCTCGCAGCTCCTTCTGCTTCGGCGTCTTCCTCCCCTACTGCCTCACTAGTTTCAGCCTTTCTTCTCTTACGGCAGGCACTTCCTGTTTCTACTCTTTCTCGCACTCGTCACTTTTTCCTCCTCCTCCTCCTCCTCCTCCTTCACTCTTGTCTGTAAAACTCTCATTCATGGTGTTGTGTTTGGGAGGCAGACAGTTGAAGCAGGGGCAGCTCCGGCCATCTGTTGGAGCCTGCGAGCTTCACCTATTCACAGCCTCATAAAGGCAGAGGCAAACAGAGGGAGAGAGAGAGAGAGAGAGAGAGAGAGAGAAAGGAATGGGAGGGAACCAAGGATCAATCTTAATGCTGCAGGGGTGGGGAGGGATGCCACAGCATTAGCACACACTCCCTATCTGTGGTAAATGCTAAATGTTCTGCACTTATATAGTTCTGTTCCACCGTCATGATGCTCAAAGCTCTTTACATTAGCCTCACATTCACCCATGGGTGGCTGCTGTCATGCATGGTTCTGTCAGACCTACTGGGAAACTAAACTAATGAAGGGTTCAGTCAAGTGTCTTGTACAAGGACACATTTCGTTCGGAGCCGGGATGCGAACCGCCAATCCTTCTGCTCTACCAACTGAGCCACAGTCGCTCTAATCTATTGGGCTGGCACCTCCTGGACGTGGATGAGCTAGCATGGGCTCGAAGATTGCATCGCTCTTCCGGGTGCTTATGGCAGGGTGGGGGTGGAGGGTTAGGGGGTGGGGATTTGGCCCAAACCAGTGATGCCCCATGTCGATGTATAAACAACCCGCAACCAACCTCTTTTTTAACTAATTGACCCGCAACTCAGGCCGCAAGAAATATATTTGAAAAGAACAGACCCGACCCGCTTCTCGATCCGCATTTTTAAACAGTAGCCAATGGTCTTTATGAACATCACATGACCTTACTCACATACCTGAACATCACATGACCTTACTCACATACCTACATTTATTTCTGTGTTGAAATTCCATGTAACTGTTTGTTAAGTTAATATGTTTAGAAAATCTGTAACACCCAAAGAGACATTTGAACCCGGTTTCCATGGAAACAAAAACACTGGGAGCCGCTCATCATCTTTAAAAATCTCAGCCTGTGTCCCAAACCTTACTCTTTTTGTTTGGATGTTTGTTTATTTCCTCTCTCTCTCCCTCCATACCGTAGGATACTGACCACCATGGACGACACATTCACCAACATTCACTGAATAAAGTTTATTTACCAGATTATTTTAATGTTTATCTCAATTAACAAACGACCCAACTGACCACAACCTCAATATCATTTAAAATATTTATCAATGATCCACAACTGCGGGTGACCGCAGGCGCCTGCCCACCACGGGTCATCACTGGCTCGATCTGTATAAAAATGGTAAATGTTCTGCACTTCGATCGTTCTTTTCCACCTTCATGGTTCTCAAAGCGCTTTACATTAGCCTCACATTCACACATTGACACACACACTCATACACCAGTAGGTGCTGCTGCCATTTAAGGTTTTTTTTTTTTTGTTTTTTTTTTGAATGATTTATTTTGAACATGTGCAAAGTGCAACAATAATAATAATAACAATGACATGTCCGAAAAGGAGTAGGATGAAGCATAAGCTCATTTAATTGTACCCCTTCTTCACTTCCCCAATAACCTAAATTCATCTTATAGTAATATAGTGCATAGTACAAAAATGATGATAAATAAAATAACTAACAATAACAATAATAACAATACCAATAATCAATAACTGAAGTACTAAACATAGACATATACACAAAAAAAAACAAAAAAAAAACAACTAAAAACAAATGAGCAGATAGGAAAGTAGGTAACAAATCGAGTTTTTTTGTTGTTTATTGTTTTCTTTTTTCCTTCTTCTTCTTTTCCCTTTTTTCTTCTTCCCTTTTTTTTTCTTTCCTTTTTCTAAGTTGTCTGCATTTTGCTCTTTTGTTTTTTATTAACTACTGGTGCATAATTTAAGGTTCAGTGTCTTGCCCATGGTCACTTCGCCAGAGGCGGGATGCGAACCCCCGATCCTTCTGCTCGACCAACTGAGCCACAGTCGCTCTACTCTATCGGGCTGGCACCTCCCTTCTGGGTGAGCTGGTGTGGGCTGGACGACCGCTCTCCAACACACAGGAGCTTACACCAGGGGTGGTGGTGGGTGGGGTCGGGGGGGGGCTCAAACTGTATATAAGAGTGAGCCGACAGAAATGAAAACACACACACACTCCCAGATCACTTTCTCCAGCAGCAACACAAAGGACATATGAATGAGTTCACCCACACTCGTACACAAATCCACAAAACAACAGGAAAAACAAACAGGATCTATCGAGACGGATCATCCTACAAACTCAAAGAGACAACGGGACAGCCAGCGGACAATGGCGCCAAACTCGTACAAAAAGCCTTGGCCCCAATCCCTCCATCACAGCCCCCTGGCTAAAGGAGGCATTTTCCTCCCTGCTCACTTTACGCCGGGTATTTCTCCTGAGTGCCAGTGTCACTTCCTATCCCTGACCGGGGGAGGGAGAGGGGGCTGCGGAGGGCGACGGCATCCATCACTGTCCTCTGCAGCCGTCCCGTGATGGATGCGCCTGTTTATCCCTCTCTGCAGGTTATTTAGATGCAGTCATAGCCAGAGAGATTAGTGATGGAGAACCTCTGCACCTCTCCTCCCACCCTATCTAATCAATAACACTCTTATCTATTATCTGCATTTCAAGGTATTCCTCTGTGGAATTTTGTATTTTTTTTTTTTTCTTAAAGCTGGAGAAAAGGAGATTAATTGTCCACCCCCTCACAGTGTTTTCAATTACAACGCCTGCAATGGATCATCTATCTGTCAGCTTGGAACACAGCGTTATTTGTGTCACTGCACAGAGATGAAACCGTGGAGCTTTGAGAAAAAAAAATTCAAAAGATGCTTTCTGGCCATTACGGTCCCTTGCAGATGCATAACATCATATTCCTAATGCCAGATTTGCATTTGCATTTTCATGGCATTTGAGGATAAAGTAAATGATATTTCCGGTTTTTAATGTCAGGTGCATTCAGCGCTAATCCTCTATTGTTGATCAAGCCAATTGGAACTAGCGAGCCTTTGTGAGAGTGGATTAAACGTGCCCTAATGCTATTCATAATCGTCTGCAAACAAAACATAGCCTAGGATCTAGTCTGTCCCCAGTGGCCGCAAATGGTATTTGCTACGGGGAGACAGACTAGACAGCCTAGGATCTGAAAATCCCAACTGGGTTGGACCAATCAAATCGCGAGGGGCGAGATTGGAGCCCGCCCTGCCTCATGACGACACAAATACGACACGTAATGTTGTAGTCGCAGAGACGTAGCAGTTAGCACACCAAAGAGAAGAAGAAGGCGTAGCTGCTAGCTAGCACACATTGCCGTAACACCAGTTGCTAGCTGCTAGACAACATGGCTCATCACCAGGAACAACCATTGGAGCTGGCTTTGGCAGCAACGCTAGGTGATTTAAAATTACAGTTTTCCCTGCGAGAGGAGCAGAAAACGGCACTTAAGCTGTTTTTGGAAAAAAGGGACGTTGTCGGAGTTTTGCCCACCGGGTAAAACTTGACAGACAGCGGTTATCCCGCCCACAAATTCGCCTAGACTTTCTAGACTGCCCCCGTAGCAAATGCAGTTTGCGGCCACTGGGGACAGTCTAGATCCTAGGCTAAACAAAACACGCTGTTGGAAATTTTTTTTTTTTTTTCTCCACATTGTGCATATCAGATGATCTGTGAGACTCTGAGACCACTTACATAAAGGAAGCATCTATCTGCTCTAACATGCTGGATTACAGACAATACCCAAGAGACGGCCATGTTTTTCCTGAGCGGTGCCGACATGCCAACACAGCAGCCCAGTGACACCACTTCAGCACATGCTTTATTCATACCCCCGCTCGCCCGCTCGCTCCCTCGCTCTCGTTCTCACGCACACTTACGCCGTGTCATGGCACTGGGGCTTCTAACTGGGTTCAGCACCGATCAACAGATGTTTCCTTGTTAACCAGGGTGAGTGACATCTGGAGCAGGGGTCGCTGATGGTGATGGGATGAATTTGGTTTCAGATATGTCACTCATCAGATGAGCTGCTAGATTGAAAATAATCTAATCTAGAATAGAATGAGTGAGTGGTGGACTGA
>CM035787.1:52445213-52452713 GCA_020466265.1 Siphamia tubifer
TTAGAAGCTGCTTAAGGTTTTTTCCAGTGACACTGGTATAAAAGTATAAGTACAGTCTGCCTCCCCCTGCAGCCGTGACCTTTCATGTTAATGTCGCTTCATGCTTTGAACTCTTCAGGAGTCGTACTCACACCCTGACAGCTCCTGAACGCCTGCCACTGAGTGTTTGTTTGCAAACATTAGGAGCCATACCAAAAAAAAACTTCCAAAAGGTCCACCACGGTACAAACAAGTCATTAATTATTGAGGACACCTAACATAACTGTTGGCTAATCTACATCACCGTTTAAAGCTCCTCGATTTATAATTCAGGTTGTTCTTTCACTCCACTGAGTGCCGAGATTGGAAAGCTGCACTCGAGGGCTCTTCAACGCTCCGGGGGCAGGGTGCATCTCTCAGCTCAATGCCCTGTGTGACTGTTGGTGTGCATACCAGGGCGCCACGCATAAGTAAATATGCATGTGCGCTGAATACTAAGACCAGGACTCACAAAATACTTTACTTTCAGGGGCCACATTCAGTGTGTATAGTATAAACAAGGCAGTCACATGACCTTAAAACATTACATGATGGAGCCACAGGTGTGGACCCATCTGATGTCTGAAGGTTAGTGTCAGGGGTCAAAGGTTAGGGTTATACGTGTGGACCCATCTGATGTCTGAAGGTTAGTGTCAGGGGTCAAAGGTTAGGGTTATACGTGTGGACCCATCTGATGTCTGAAGGTTAGTGTCAGGGGTCAAAGGTTAGGGTTATACGTGTGGACCCATCTGATGTCTGAATGTTAGGGTCAGAGGTCAAAGATTAGGGTTATAGGTGTGGAGCCATCTGTCTGAAGGTTAGGTTCAGGGGTCAAAGGTTAGGGTTATAGGTGTGGACCCATCTGATGTCTCACGGTTAGGGTCAGGGGTCAATGGTTAGGGTTATAGGTGTTGACCCATCTGATGTCTGACGGTTAGGGTCAGGGGTCAAAGGTTAGGGTTATAGGTGTGGACCCATCTGATGTCTGACGGTTAGGGTCAGGGGTCAAAGGTTAGGGTTATAGGTGTGGACCCATCTGATGTCTGAATGTTAGGGTCAGAGGTCAAAGGTTAGGGTTATAGGTGTGGAGCCATCTGTCTGAAGGTTAGGTTCAGGGGTCAATGGTTAGGGTTATAGGTGCTGAACCATCTAATGTCTGAAGGTCAGACCATATGAAGGATAAGCCCCACCAGATTCTATCTCATCTGAATCCTAAAATAATCTCACTGATAATTGATCACTATTTATAAACATGTCATTTTTTTCACATCAAACCAAGAAGAAAATATGGAGTTGTTAATGTTTTTCCATTATATTTTTCTATTGTTTTACAGCCTTGACTGTAGATTTTCTTACAAATTTCATCCCACGGGCCGCATTGGAACCTTTTAGCGGGCCCCATTTGGTCCCTGGGCCACATGTTTGAGACTCGTGACTAATATGAATGAAAAGTTGAGTGTGTGCACTAAGCCGGAGTTCATTTAATTATGTTGTAAAATAGTCCCATTTTCAGAGCAGTTCTCAGTGTAACCGCCCTCGCTTGGTTTTTAAAGTGATTACAAATGTATTTGTGTTAAAAACACTGGGGTGCCTTGTTAGACAAACCCACGAGCGCTTCTTTTTTTAATATGTGTGGCAGATATTTCACTGAGCGCTGTACATTAGGAATGCAAATATGGCGTCAAAGGGGTTTTAGCTAATTAGCTGGAGATGTGATGCTGGCGCCAGCCCATAGCGCCTTGTGTTCCTGGGGACTTCAGACCTCGACGGGGGGGTTCTGCTGTTTGATCTGTGGATCCCACGGTCTGTTAGTGTTTCCAAAACCCTCTGCACACACACACACACACACACACACACACACACACACACACACACACACTTGTTTACATGTGTCATGAGGACCAAGTTTGTAAATCAAGTGGCGATTGGGTTGTAAATGTAAACTTTATCTTTTTTTGTTAATATATAAAATAAAAAATAATAATTATAAAAAATTTTAATTCAATTTAATTGAAAAAAGTACAAATGAATCAATAAAATTGCAATAATTTAAAGAAATAAAAAAATAAATAAATACATGTAAATTATTTACATTTAAAAAATTTAATGAATGAATACAAAAACAATCATTTAAAAATCAATAAATAAATGATATTTAAAAATAATAAATACATTAACAAGTAATTGCAGTAAATGTCTCCTTTTTTGTTTTTTTTAAAGTTAACATCTTCAAACCTTCCAACATGTATTATGTTTACCTTATGTTTCCCTCATGCTTTATGGGGCTTCATTAGCAGGGACCTTTGCGGGGACCTGTATTTTGGTCCCCATAGTGTCAGGGGTCCCCATGGTGTGACTGTGTAAACCAGGCATCTCCAAACTGTGGCTGCAGGTTTTTGTTCCAACCAAGAGTTCACAGTTGGATCAGTCCACTCTGAAGAGTCCACACCGGCCCTTTGTGGAACAGTTTGGACATGGCTGGTGTAAACATATCAATGTTCCCATAAAGATAGGAATACAAAAACACACACACAGGTATACTTGTTTATACGTCTCATGAGGACCAAGTTTATAATCGAGTGTAATCAAAAATAAAAATGAATGAAAAATAATAATGAAAAATAAATTAAATAATAAAAAAAACACTTAGAATATTGGTTAAATATATAAATAAATGAAAATGAAAATAAATAAATAATTTTAAAAATGCACACAAATCTGTAAAACATTTTAAAAAGTAAACAGTTGTATTTTTTTAATAATAAAATTTAAAATGTCAATTTGGGAAAAAAAATAAAAATGAATGAATGAATGAAAAATAATCATAATTAAAAATAAATAAATAAATATGAAATGAAAAATTAAATTAAATAAATACATAAAAAACATACATGTTTGGCTTTGCACCCGTTTCCCTCATGCTTTATGGGAAAAAAAATTATGGAAAAAATATTTATAGGGCCACATCTTACTAGTGGATATGTAGCCTCATATTCACACTCATACACCAGTAGGTCAAAGGTCAAAGGTCAGTCCTACTGTGGGCCTAAGCGAGGGTTCAGTGTCTTGCCCAAGGACACTTCGACATGTGGACAGCCAGAGCTGGGACGCGAACCGCCAACCTCTTGGTTATTGGAGCCGCACACATTTATATGTAACCCTTATGGGGACCGGAATTTTGGTCCTCATAGCACCACCAGTGTTAACTACTGCACCACCAGCGTTAACTACTGCACCACCAGCGTTAACTACTGCACCACCAGCGTTAACTACTGCACCACCAGCGTTAACTACTGCACCACCAGCGTTAACTACTGCACCACCAGCGTTAACCACTGCACCACCAGCGTTAACTACTGCACCACCAGTGTTAACTACTGCACCACCAGCGTTAACTACTGCACCACCAGCGTTAACTACTGCACCACCAGCGTTAACCACTGCACCACCAGCGTTAACTACTGCACCACCAGTGTTAACTACTGCACCACCAGCGTTAACTACTGCACCACCAGCGTTAACTACTGCACCACCAGCGTTAACCACTGCACCACCAGCGTTAACCACTGCACCACCAGTGTTAACCACTGCACCACCAGCGTTAACTACTGCACCACCAGCGTTAACTACTGCACCACCAGCGTTAACTACTGCACCACCAGCGTTAACTACTGCACCACCAGCGTTAACCACTGCACCACCAGCGTTAACCACTGTACCACCAGCGTTAACCACTGCACCACCAGTGTTAACCACTGCACCACCAGTGTTAACCACTGCACCACCAGTGTTAACTACTGCACCACCAGTGTTAACCACTGCACCACCAGTGTTAACTACTGCACCACCAGTGTTAACTACTGCACCACCAGTGTTAACCACTGCACCACCAGTGTTAACTACTGCACCACCAGTGTTAACCACTGCACCACCAGTGTTAACTACTGCACCACCAGTGTTAACCACTGCACCACCAGTGTTAACTACTGCACCACCAGTGTTAACTACTGCACCACCAGTGTTAACTACTGCACCACCAGTGTTAACCACTGCACCACCAGTGTTAACTACTGCACCACCTTGCACCCTCAACCTGTAACCTGTCACTTAAAAAAACAAAAAATAAAAATAAATAAATAAATTCAGAGTTACAATAAACACACCAGTGAGTTAAATTCAGTTTCCAACACAATGATGGTATTTCATAAAACTACACCACGGTCGACACATTCAAAATCAGCGCAAGCTTGAAGGTCGTACTTTCTAGTTCTGATCAAAAACATTTACTGGACATTAAAGAGGAGGGGAGTAAGAACATTCAGCATCAGCGTATAGTCGCATTTAAGACACTATCAACTCTACCTGATTCTACGTCCCACCTCCAACCCCCCTGACCCCCTGACCTCTGACCCCTGATCCCCAACCAGAAAAATCTATCCAGTGTTTGGAGGCTGAGCTGCTGATGATGTGTTCAGTCATGTGTCTGTTTATGCTGAAGAAGCACAGCTGATGATTTTATGATGTAGAGGAGGAAGAAGAGGAGGAAGAGGAAGAGGAGAGGAAGAGGAGAGGAAGAGGAGAGGAAGAGGACAGGAAGAAGAGGAGGAAGAGGAAGAGGAGAGGAAGAGGAGAGGAAGAGGACAGGAAGAGGACAGGAAGAGGAGAGGAAGAGGAAGAGGAAGAGGAGAAGAGGAGAAGAGGTGGGAGAGAAGGAGGAGAGGTGAGGCTGGTCCTGCTCTGGACACACACACACAGACACACACACACAAACACAAAGACACAGACACACACACACACAAACACACACACAAACACAAACACACAGACACAAACACACACACACACACACAGACACACACACACAGACACAAACACACACACACACACACACACAGACACACACACACAAACACAAAGACACAGACACACACACACACAAACACACACACAAACACAAACACACAGACACAAACACACACACACACACAGACACACACACACAGACACAAACACACACACACACACACACACAGACACAAACACACACACACACACAGACACAAACACACACACACACACACAGACACACACACACAGACACAAACACACACACACACACACAGACACACACACACACAGACACACACAGACACAAACACACACACACACACAGACACAAACACACACACAGCAGGATGTGGCATTTACCAGGAACAGTCAAATGTCACAGCAATTAATCAGGTCTGAATGTCAGCTGTATCAATAGGCCTTCAACATGGACAACACACTTTAGCACACACACTCCTCTACTCTTCCTCTGTTCTTCAGCCTTTGTGGGGACCTGTGTTCTCCTTCCCTTGATGTGGAAACTGCACATGGGTAAAACTGTGGCTCGTCTCTAACCTTAATATTATCTTAAACTAGGACGCACACAGTGAAATGGAATGAATACGTCACTTACACAATCTCACTAAGGTCTGGGAGATGACACACATTTGACTCTGTGGGGACTTGCAAATTGCTTTGGAATAACCAAGGTCTAATTGACAGGAAAAGAATGCAATGTCACTTCGCTAGCACGACTGTCATTAACACATTTTTCATTTTGTACATGCTCCGAGGCATTATTGTTTTGTTGGCCTGGATCCCTGTGCGGGTGCAGTGAATATGTTTTAAACTGGTTGTGAGCAGAGTGTTGTTAGCTACACAACGCTCCCTGAGGGAAACAAAACACAAGAACAATTGGCTCATTAGAAGCAGAAACACTTCAAAACACAATAAAGCTGGAACACACAGAGGAGGCAAAGTCAGCCAGTGAGGAGAACAGGAGGCACTGGGGGTAGAGGGGGCTACACCTGGGGGGGTAGAGGGGGCTACACCTGGGGGGGTAGAGGGAGCTACACCTGGGGGGTACAGGGAGTTACACCTGAGGGGTAGAGGGAGCTACACCTGGGGGGTAGAGGGAGCTACACCTGGGAGTAGAGGGAGCTACACCTGGGAGTAGAGGGAGCTACACCTGGGGGGTACAGGGAGTTACACCTGGGGGGTACAGGGAGTTACACCTGGGGGGTAGAGGGAGCTACACCTGGGGGGTAGAGGGGGCTACACCTGGGGGGTACAGGGAGCTACACCTGGGAGTAGAGGGGGCTACACCTGGGGGGTACAGGGAGTTACACCTGGGGGGTACAGGGAGTTACACCTGGGGGGTAGAGGGAGCTACACCTGGGGGGTAGAGGGGGCTACACCTGGGGGGTACAGGGAGCTACACCTGGGAGTAGAGGGGGCTACACCTGGGGGGTACAGGGAGCTACACCTGGGAGTAGAGGGAGCTACACCTGGGAGTAGAGGGAGCTACACCTGGGAGTAGAGGGAGCTACACCTGGGGGGTACAGGGAGTTACACCTGGGGGGTAGAGGGAGCTACACCTGGGGGGGTACAGGGAGTTACACCTGGGGGGTAGAGGGAGCTACACCTGGGGGGTACAGGGAGTTACACCTGGGGGGGTACAGGGAGTTACACCTGGGGAGGTACAGGAAGCTACACCTGGGGGGTACAGGGAGTTACACCTGGGGGGTACAGGGAGTTACACCTGGGGGGGTACAGGGAGTTACACCTGGGGGGTAGAGGGAGCTACACCTGGGGGGTACAGGGAGCTACACCTGGGGGGTACAGGGAGTTACACCTGGGGGTAGAGGGCAGAGTCCTGCACGGTTCTGATTTGGACAAACCGCAACCGCCCGTACCCGTCGTGTTCAAACCCGTATCCGACCCGTTTTCTGACGAAAAAAAAAAAATTACAAATCCGCACCCGAACCGACCCGCTATAAATGA
The DNA here is from genome assembly GCA_020466265.1 of Siphamia tubifer. Classification (NCBI taxonomy): domain Eukaryota; kingdom Metazoa; phylum Chordata; class Actinopteri; order Kurtiformes; family Apogonidae; genus Siphamia; species Siphamia tubifer. The sequence continues at coordinate 52,452,063 of CM035787.1, forward strand.
ACCCGATATCCGACCCGAACCCGGAAGAAAATGTCAAACTTGAATACAAAATGTATTGCCACGAATATGCTGAACAGTGACATAGCCAAGGCAGAGCCAAATAACAATTTTGTTAAACAGGAGCAGACAAATAATAAACTCAAAAACTATTTATATACGTGAGCTCACACACACACACACACGCACACACACACGCACACACACGCACACACACGCACACACACACACACACGCTTGTAAAACGCATCAAGAAGGAAGCCGACAGGAGGCAGTTATACAAGTCCAAACTAAAGAACAGTTTTTAGCCTATGAACCGCAAATTAGACCCGCGATCACCCACGTCCGACCCGAACCGAACCTGTATCCGACACAGCACAACATTTTTCACCCGTTTTGTGAAAATCTGCGGTTCACCCACGGGTCACCCACAGGTACCCGAACCCGTGCAGGACTCTGGTAGAGGGAGCTACACCTGGGGAGTAGAGGGAGCTACAACTGAGGTCCTGGGGTGAAGACTAAGACTCCATCTGCACAGAAACAAAATTTTGTGAAACCGTCGTTCTTTCTTAACAGATTGGCCTTTGGTCAAAATGGGACCAGTCTCACTGGTACCCCAAAACGATATCTTTGGAAAACAGGTCAGAGAGTAGG
>CM035787.1:52457713-52470152 GCA_020466265.1 Siphamia tubifer
CTCACTACCCAATGTCTACTTGACAACAAACTTGGTCCTCATGAGACATGTAAACAAGTGTGTGTGTGTGTGTGTGGGGGGGTGACCTTTGACCTGTCACACACTGTTTTTTTTTTCCAACTATATAAGGAGTTTTTTTTGTGGTTGTCCAAATGTAAAATGATAGAAAATGCACACACCTCCAGGTCCAGTCCGCTCACAGTTAACTACACAGCGCCCTCTACTGGTCTGAACCACTTCTGTCCTGTTGGCGGATTGATATGAAGTTATTCGGTCCGTTAAATAGACCCTTTCTTTAGTGAACATCTTCTATAGTTTTTGAGGGACACGTGTATTTTCCTATTGATGTTTTTTTCTCTTTTCTTTTAGGAACAAAAATAATTTAACAGTATGAAGGTTTATTTTAACTAAATAAATAAATATGTACATTTGAAACTGATCAGTGCATTTCTGTCAGAAACACAAAGTTCACAGCTTTAAATAAAAAATAAAATAAATTCAGTACATCATGCAGTTTCTTATTCAATGTTAAAATAAATCAATAAATGAACAAATAAATAATTATTATTATGATTATTATTTTGTAAAGAGTATAAAGTACATATATTTATATAAATGTAAAGAGTATAAAGTACATGTATTTATATAAATATAAAGAGTATAAAATACATATATTTATATAAATGTAAAGAGTATAAAATATATATATTTATATAAATGTAAAGAGTATAAAATACATATATTTTTATAAATGTAAAGAGTATAAAGTACATATATTTATATAAATGTAAAGAGTATAAAATACATATATTTATATAAATGTAAAGACTATAAAGTACAGATATTTATATAAATACAGAGTATAAAGTATAAAGTACAGTATCATTCACATGTCCAGTTGTGTAGAAGGATATTTAGAGGCAGAAATCATGTGGGTCATGTGGGTTGTATTCAGTCAACTGACCTAAATAAACTGCATCACAAGGTCACAAAGAAATATTCGACAACACCAAAGAAGTCCTTTGGCAACTTTCCCAAGAGTCATGCTGCAGAATATTAGAAATAAATGCCTTTGCTTTCACACGGGTACAGTCTGCACACGTTTGTATTTGGATGAATATGTGCAGATTTATACAATGATTTGATTCAAACATTATTAAATTACACCCTGAGTTAAAACAAACATGTGTCAAAGGCACAACAAATGGACGGCTCCTTCTCTAAATGTCACATTATGGGTTTGCCCGTACAAAGGTCACTGAAGGTCAAAGGTCACAATGCCCTTTTGAAGCCTCCATGTAGTTTCCTATCTCTTATCAACACTAACACAGTACCAACAGTTTGGTTGACTGGACCCTTTCTATAGTCCTAGTATAAATAACACCATGCTTTTAATTAGTCCTCATGTAGATCTTCCTCTACGCATCTGTCTTGTATGTTTACGTTTGAAAATTGTTTCTGTATAAAAGTAGACTATAAACCCCTTCACAGTCAACATCATTCAAACGTTGCGTGTGCAGACCAGACTCAAAAAAAAGTGCATGAAAACACTGTTTACATCAGGGGTGTCCAAGTCCAGTCCTCGAGCATGACCCAAATGAGGAATATCTAAGTGTTTAACCTGGGACAATGAAACCTAAGTTAACACAATAATGACTCCAACCTCTTCTGTTATTAACACCTCCTCTAGGTTAACTAACCCAGGCTCATCATTAAACCACCTACACCCCCCCCTGCAAAGACAAACAGTGACAACTGTTTTACACATTTTTCCTTCTTTTTTCTTTTGTGTAAATAATAAACCCATTTCTCCTCAGGCGTGTGTCGGTGCATTTTTGCAGCAGATTATTCACCTTCAGATGTTTCAGTTTATAACACATCCACTCATTTAGAAACAAACCATTAGAAAGAGTTTAAACCAGTTAAACCAGTCAAACCAGTTAAACCAGTTAAACCAGTCAAACCAGTTAGACTAGTCAAACCAGTTAAACCAATTAAACCAGTTAGACCTGTTAAACCAGTCAAACCAGTTAGGCTAGTCAAACCAGTTAAACCAATTAGACCAGTCAAACCAATTAAACCAGTTCAACCAGTTAAACCAGTCAGATCAGTTAAACCAGTTAGACCAGTCAAACAATTTAGACCAGTTAGACCAGTCAACCCAGTTAAACCAGTTGGACCAGTCAACCCAGTTAAACCAGTTAGACCAGTCAAACCAGTTAGACCAGTCGAACCAGTCAAACCAGTTAGACCAGTCAACCAGTTAGACCAGTCAAACAATTTAGACCAGTTAGACCAGCCAAACCAGTTAGACTAGTCGAACCAGTCAAACCAGTCAAACCAGTTAAACCAGTCAGACCTGTTAAACCAGTTAGACCAGTCAACCAGTTAGACCAGTCAACCCAGTTAGACCAGTCAAACCAGTTAGAGCAGTCGAACCAGTCAAACCAGTTAAACCAGTCAGACAGGTTAAACCAGTTAGACCAGTTAGACCAGTCAAACCAGTCAAACCAGTTGGACCAGTCAAACCAGTTAAACCAGTTAGACCAGTCAAACCTGTTAGACCAGTCAAACCAGTAAGACCAGTTAAACCAGTCAAACCAGTTAGACCAGTCAAACCAGTTAGACCAATTAAACCAGTTAATCCAGTTAGACCAGTCAAACCAGTTAGACCAGTCGAACCAGTCAAACAGGTTAAACCAGTTAGACCAGTTAGACCAGTTAGACCAGTCAAACCAGTCAAACCAGTTAGACCAGTCAAACCAGTTAAACCAGTAAGACCAGTTAGACCAGTTAAACCAGTCAAACCAGTCAAACAGGTTAAACCAGTTAGACCAGTTAGACCAGTCAAACCAGTCAAACCAGTTAAACCAGTCGAACCAGTCAAACCAGTTAGACCCGTCAAACCAGTTAGACCAATTAAACCAGTTCAACCAGTTAAACCAGTCAGATCAGTTAAACCAGTCAGACAAGTTAAACCAGTTAAACCAGTCAGACCTGTTAAACCAGTTAGACCAGTCAAACAATTTAGACCAGTTAGACCAGTCAAACCAGTCAAACCAGTTAGACCAGTCAAACCAGTTAAACCAGTAAGACCAGTTAGACCAGTTAAACCAGTCAAACCAGTCAAACAGGTTAAACCAGTTAGACCAGTTAGACCAGTCAAACCAGTTAAACCAGTTAGACCAATTAAACCAGTTCAACCAGTTAGACATACACACACACATAGCTCTTGTGACAATCCAATAATAAAAGTCCCTCCATAATAAAAGGCTTGATGGGGTTTTGAACCCCCAACCAAGCCTCCAGGGCAGCTGGGCCTGGAAGGCACTCCCCGCCCCCCAGCGGCTCTAGCCAGGGCCAGACTGGCAGACCACCGGGAAAAGTCCCGGTCGTCCCGTGTGTCAGTCCAGGCCTGGTCATCATTTGAAGTAAATATGTGGAAAGTCATGACGTCACTAAATCAAATACATTCATTCACTTTAGACCAGATACTTTAGTTGACGCCGTAAGAATGTAGTTAGTGTAGGAATCCAACCTGTGGTCAGTTATCAGATTCGGACATTGGCTGGTCACCAGGAAAATGTTTCCACACACTTATTTAGGTCTGGGAACAGTGGGGACACACTGGATTTGGCCTGGGGGGCGTATCCCCTTAAATACTTTAATGTCAGGCTATTGTATAGATATGTTTACACCACAAACCCTGGGTGGCGCCATTACCACCTACATATATGTTATTTCCACCGGAAGTAAGTTTAGCAGTGTTTGCTAATGTGAACACACTTCGATTGCTAACTGTTTGTGGGCTATAATGTCCTGGGAACATAGTTTTAGTACTTTGTCTGTAGATGGAGTTATTATCCCCCACTCTAATGTGGTTCAGACCTGGAGGATAATATGATGACGTGGTTCAACGTAACGTACAGCAGGATTTGTGCGTATTTCATGGACTCCATTGCAATAGACAGTAAAGCTATGGACAATCTGACAGCCTCCGGTATCACTATCTGCATATAAAGCACTAATATATAATAATAAAGTGTACTCTCTCACACAGTTTGTTTTTAATATGGGACGATTCCGTATTCAAGGGTCGTTTAACAGCCCTCCACACAGAGCACTGTAGGCGACCTGTCAATCAAACGAACACATACAGCTCTACTGTCTATGAACATTAGCTTAGATGCTAATCAGCTGTTTTAGCAAAACACCGGTGGTAACATTAGTGTATGACAACTTCACAATTAACAGTATTGACAGTTTCATAACTAAAGCTTTCATTTCATAACTAAAGTTGATGAACTTACCATCAGATTGAAGTTTAAGTGTCTTTGTGGAGATAATAGTCCGCTGGGTGAGTCCTAGCCTCTTTGGCTGTAAAGCCAGTGTGTCCCAATAATAACTCTAGAAACGGGTTATCATTAGTTGGTGTTTTGTCCACAAAGTGATGGGAACACACAAAAACACTGCAGGGTGGGTACTTTAAATCCAATGGCGATGATTCAGAGGCTTAAGAAAAAATGAAAACATCGGAGGACATGAACATTGGCTGTTTGTGGTTAAAACACTCTCTATCTAACCACTGTTCAGCTGTTTTCTTGAGTTTTTACAACCAACGACAGCACACGTAGGTCCATCATTTTTTTCACTGAATCACTGTGTTCATATCGGAGTTAACTAGTAAAACCAACCGGAGCCAGAAAGGAAGTGAAGAGTATTATCAGGAAGTAAAGCGGAAACGGGTCAAAAATTTGTCTATTCTTGAAAAGACTTACCGACATCGTCCATCCACTCATTTATCAAGTAAGGAGCCGGTAGGCCACGCCCACTTTTAAGTGCTAATGTATTTATGTAACATTGTTGATCATAAAAAGACAGATTTATCATTGATAGCTCATATACTGGTCTACGGGCAGCACCATTGTTTCCGGGTCCTAACTGCACGCGCTTGGACTTCTGTTGGCTTACAAACATGTCAGTTCCGGAGTGCGTGAGGCAAGGTGCGTTCATGAACCATGGGAATTTTAGGAAGCCGAGGTACAGGGGTCGATGGTTACTTTGTAGCAAGAGTGAAGCATGACAGATGAACTTTACCAACTCAATATACTCAACAAACCAGCGCACATTTACAGGTGTTTTATTTTCCCATGTAATTAGGAAATAAATATATATAAATATAATTTAATTTAATTTGAAAAAATCAGATAGTTGTGGGTTAAGTGGGCCCATCCATGTGGACCCAGGGGGAGCCATAGTTTCATATTTTGAGAGGGAGATGTCCTAAAATGTGACCAAAGGGGGCGGGGTTTGTTGTCTCGCCCACCTTATTTGTTTGACTATTATCACTTTTTGCCCATATTTAAAACATATGTAGGTAAATTAGACACACGCTCACTGTAGGGATCTATATTTATCTGTCAACTTCAGTTTACTAGTTCATTTTAAGATGAATATTAAACAAAATGACATAAAAACCAGCTGCAAACACAACTACATAATGACCATGGATATTAAACCAGTATTTATAACCTGTTTAGCTTCGAACATCTCGTAAAAAAAACTAAAAAAGTATTAGTAGTATGTAGTTAAACCAAAGCTGGACAGAGTCAGGATGACTGTAAATGTCATTAATATCATAAATTACATCTACACGGTTTAAAATCTACTATCTTTGACTCATATGTGATCTATTTGACAGCAGATGTTTGAGTTATTTAAGTCACAACTGTGACATAAAGCCTTAACCCTTGTGCGGTCCTTCGTAAAAGACACACTGGCTGTGTCCTACAATTGGGTCTTAAAAACCCAGATTCCAAAGTTCAGTTCCATAGACTCATCACCCCACCCCCCAAGGATATATTACTGTTTTCAGTAGTAAGCAATGGCATCCTACAGTACGTATAAAAAGGTACATTTGTGAACCACTGGGTCTCTTTGACCCGAAGGACCACACAAGGGTTAAATGGTTCTGTTCCATTTACTTGAACCAGTTCCTGCTTTAAAGGCCTGAAACTATCAAAACTAAATGGGATGCAGCTATTAAACACTCAACAATTGTGTGCATTTTGCCTCAATAACTCAGAAACTGTCCACTGACTGCAGTAACAAATATTCATCCAGAATAATCCAGTAAATTTTAATCAATCAATGGCTACGTTTAATGATTTCTGCATGAACCCATGTCAGACACCAGAGGGCGCCACCAGCCTGTTCTGTTTTCATGAACATCAGAGGTATTCAAACTACTCACATTCTGTACTGAACTAGAAGTACAAAAAAAGTCATATTCTAAAAAAGTATAATTTTAAGATAAAATGTTAAAATTGTGAAAATTATAACATAAAAAGTACTGATTCAACTCATTTACTGAAGTAAAAGTAAAAAAAAAAAGTACAAAATAAAACTATTTATTTGCCATGGATGAAATACTACTGATTCAACCAGCAAAAAACTGAAAAGTTTCTACAGTATCCAAATATAAATCCTTTAAAAGTGACTTAGTGTGTAGATAATGTAAAGAGTATAAAGTACATATAATTATATAAATGTAAAGAGTATAAAGTACATATAATTATATAAATGTAAAGAGTATAAAGTACATATATTTATATAAATGTAAAGAGTATAAAGTACAAATATTTATATAAATGTAAAGAGTATAAAGTACATATATTTATATAAATGTAAAGAGTATAAAGTACATATAATTATATAAATGTAAAGAGTATAAAGTACATATATTTATATAAATGTAAAGAGTATAAAGTACATATAATTATATAAATGTAAAGAGTATAAAGTACAAATATTTATATAAATGTAAAGAGTATAAAGTACATATATTTATATAAATGTAAAGAGTATAAAGTACAAATATTTATATAAATGTAAAGAGTATAAAGTACATATATTTATATAAATGTAAAGAGTATAAAGTACATATATTTATATAAATGTAAAGAGTATAAAGTACAAATATTTACATAAAAATGTAGGGAGTAAAAGTAAAAAGTTGCCAGAAAAATAAATACTCAAGTAAAGTACAGATACATAAAAAAAAAAAACTACTTAAGTACAGTAATGAAGTACTATTAATGAATTACTTCCATCATCAGTTTTCATGAACATCATCAGTACCAGTTGTATATAATATATTAGGACAGACGTTAATGTGTGTGTTTTATTAGATTAAAAGTGAAGTGAACCTACTGACATTTTCAAAATAAAACTAACACATGTCAGGTAAATGTAACTGAGTATTAAAATAAAACTGATTCTTCATCCTCTAAAGGAAACCCTGTTTGGTTCTGGATGGTGAACAGACCTATCAGAGGACGGGTTCATTTCCCAGAACTGAATTATGTTACATCACCAGGAGCCCCCCCCCCTGGACAACAAATATAAATGTAATATTTTAGACCCTGCCCTTATTTTATGTTTGTGAATCAAACATCTGAAGTTGTTGTGTCACAGAGTTCACATGTTTACAGAAACACCTCAACACTTCTTATAGGGGGTGAAATATGAGGCCCAGGGGCCAAACGTGGACTGGCAAAGGAACCACATCTGGGCTGATCCAAATGTGGATCACCAAAACGTTCAAATCTAGACCTCCGAAGGTCAAAGGTCACACATTTTAAAATTCTTTAAAAAAAAATTAGTACCATATTTTCAGCACGATTAAGGTGCATTAAGTGAAGTCGAAAAGTCAAAATTATGAGATAAAAAGTCAAAATTATGAGATAAAAAGTCAAAATTATGGGATAAAAAGTCAAAATTATGAGATAAAAAGTCAAAATTATGAGATAAAAAATCAAAATTATGAGATAAAAAGTCAAAATTATGAGATAAAAAGTCAAAATTATTAGATAAAAAGTCAAAATTATGAGATAAAAAATCAAAATTATGAGATAAAAAGTCAAAATTATGAGATAAAAAGTCAAAATTATTAGATAAAAAGTCAAAATTATGAGATAAAAAGTCAAAATTATGAGATAAAAAGTCAAAATTATGAGATAAAAAATCAAAATTATGAGATAAAAAGTCAAAATTATGAGATAAAAAGTCAAAATTATGAGATAAAAAGTCAAAATTATGAGATAAAAAGTCAAAATTATTAGATAAAAAGTCAAAATTATGAGATAAAAAGTCAAAATTATGAGATAAAAAGTCAAAATTATGAGATAAAAAGTCAAAATTATTAGATAAAAAGTCAAAATTATTAGATAAAAAGTCAAAATTATGAGATAAAAAATCAAAATTATGAGATAAGTCAAAATTATGAGATAAAAAGTCAAAATTATTAGATAAAAAGTCAAAATTATGAGATAAAAAGTCAAAATTATGAGATAAAAAGTCAAAATTATGAGATAAAAAGTCAAAATTATGAGATAAAAAGTCAAAATTATGGGATAAAAAGTCAAAATTATGAGATAAAAAGTCAAAATTATGAGATAAAAAGTCAGAATTATGAGATAAAAGTCAAAATTATGAGATAAAAAGTCAAAATTATGAGATAAAAAGTCAAAATTATGAGATAAAAAGTCAAAATTATGAGATAAAAAGTCAAAATTATGAGATAAAAAGTCAAAATTATGAGATAAAAGTCAAAATTATGAGATAAAAAGTCAAAATTATGAGATAAAAAGTCAAAATTATGAGATAAAAAGTCAAAATTATGAGATAAAAACTGATATAAGTTTGTATTTAAAAAATCAGACACAGATTTTACACTGTTCCTCATTTTTTCTTCCCCATGTCAGGGGGTACTGGACTAAAAATATGTTTCTAAGGGGGAACATCAGTGACACCCACTGCTCTAGGTCAGTGTTTCCAAACCCTGGTCCTCGAGGACACTGTCCTGTTTAGATGTGTCCTTCTTTGAACACACCTGAACTGATGACAGGACGATCATTTGAGTCAGGTGTGGGTGGAGACAGAAACAACTAACACATGTAGGACAGTGTTCCTCCAGGTTAGGGTTGGAAACACTGCGTCTTCACCGTCTACATATAATTTCAGGTCCTCATTTTACAACTGGATAAAAATAAGAAATAAGAAAAACTGAACTGGAGCTGCACGATATTATCAAAAAGTGACATTGAGATTTCTTTAACCCTGCGATATATATTATATATCATATATGTGATATTATAAACCATAAATATTGTAAAAAAAAAAAAAAAAGTTCAGTAGTAAATAACAGTTGTGTGGTGACGACACTAACACTCAAACAGATTGGTTAAATAAATATTAATAATACAAAAGATAATAGTACAATTAAATTAATTAAATAATACATTTATAAATAAACAAATAAAACAAGATATAATAAATAAATAAATAAATAATGAAATAATGAAATTAATTAATTTAAAAAATATTACAAAATAAATAAATAAAAAGGGAGATGAATAAAAAAAATGAAAGAATAAAAGTAAAGAAATCTAAATTAATAAAAATAAATAAAGAATAAAAAATTTAATGAAATGAAATCAAGAAATAAATAAAATAAATGTAATTAATTAATTACAAAATTAAAATTAAAATAAATAAATAATACATTTTTAAAAAATGAATACAAATGTGAAATAATCAATTCTAAAATAAATAAATAAATAGGTACATAAACAAAAATAAAGAATAAAAATAAATAAATATAAATTAAATATTATTAGAAAATTACATATTTCATAAAATAAAAATAAATACATAAGTAAAATTAATTAATTAATTTATAAATGAATAAATGAAATACATATACACATTTTGTGAAGTGTATTACTAAATATATGTCATTATTTATTTAGTAATACACTTCACAATATATGTGGAAAAACATAGTTTCAATAAAATTATCAGTAAAAATATAGATCAGCTTTTGTCTTCAGTTCAATATATGTTTTATATTTGTCAATATATGATCACATCATATATTACAGTTTATTGGAGAATATATGCACTACTTTTCCATGGATGGAAATATATTTTTTAATATAATGCATTACATTTTTTAAATATATTGCTATATATTTTGTTCCATAAAGGGAAGCTGATAATGATTTATATTGATCAGATTAAATCAGGTGAACTTTTTCTTGGCAAAGAAAAACTCAGGACAGAAAGATTCGTATCATAAACAGGTTTTCATCCATTCCAGCTGCAAAGCAATAAGTGTAAATGAAAGATGACAGCAACATCTGACATCTACTGGCCCTGAGGCCAAAGGGAGGGGAGGGGGAGGGGCTATCTGCTGGGGTTACACAAACTCATCCAAGAGTCATGGGAGAGTGACAAAGACAGTTGAGTAAAAACCTGACATTGCTGCTATGACTCACACTCTGCCTGAGGTTGATTCTTCAGTATTTACCAAACACATGATCTGAGCGAACATGAGCAGCCTCTGGGTTAGTGTTAGCATTAGTGTTAGCATTAGTGTTAGCATTACTAACTAAAACCTTTAGCTCTGTTCACTCACTACATTTATGTTACAGCTGCACAATAGGCATGTTTTAACTATGGGAACTTCACAGCAGGGTCGGTTCTGGTCAATGTGGTGTCCTAGGCCAACACTAGACCAACACTAGGCCAACACTAGGCCAACATTAGGCCAGCACTAGGCCAACACTAGGCCAACATTAGACCAACACTAGGCCAACACTAGGCCAACATTAGGCCAACATTAGGCCAGCACTAGGCCAATATTAGGCCAACACTAAGCCAACAGTAGGCCAACACTAAGCCAACAGTAGGACAACACCCCTCTTTCCTTTTAGTGTAATTCTAAATGATCATGTGTAAACATAGTGTCCTACATCTGATGGAGTACGTACTGAGTGTCCATGAATAATCAGTGTCAATGTTAACTTTAATGATTTATTTACTGTATTTTCACACTATAAGGGTGAACTGGATTATAAGGAACATTAAGTGAAGATAAACACTAACAATAACTATAAACATTGTTGAGTTGGAACAGAACAAAACACACTCTGATTCTGATAAATCTAAATTTAAGAGTCCAAATTATGAGATAAAAGTCAACATTCCCAGTCACTAAGTACAACTAGAATTAATCCATATATAAGGTGCACTGCCGTTTTTGGAGAAAATTAAAGTGTTTTAAGTGTCACCTTATAGTCCAGAAAATACAGTAGCCTAATATTCTAATTCTGTGGACTTTGCGCCCCCTAGACATTTGGAGCCCTAGGCGACCGCCTAGTCTGACTATGTCGAACGCCAGCCCTGCTTCACGGTATGCGCTTGTCCTTCTGACAGGGCCACCTTCCGAAACTTTTACAGGAACCAATGGCATTCCTTCTCGAGGGTAGGTACTGCAGAGCGGCCCGGTAGGCAAGATTTTTTTCCCTAGGATGGTGGCGGATTGATTTACGTAAACCACGCCCCGAATTAATTTCCTTCTAAACACAATAGACTGCATCACTGACTGGATCGCCAAACATCAGATTAGCTAGCTAGCTAAAGTAATCCGGAGGATTTAGCTATTTCATTTATCAATAATATTTTTTATTAATCATGCTTTGGTGCCAACACTGGCATCAGAAGTAGAAGCAGAGAAAAGGTAGAAAGGAAAGAAAAATGGAGGAAAAAAAGAAAATGGTAAAAATGGAAGGTCGTATTTATCAGATTAACTCTATTTATATTTTCTAACTGTTGTTAAACATTTGTTTTCATTTGACAGAGAAAAAATATCAGTTTCGACTCCAAATATCAATTGTTGGCTAAGGCTGATGAAAATAAATAAATAAACAAATCTGTTAGGGTGAGTAGCATTAATAAGCTGTAAAAAGCCGTAGAATAATAATGTATTGCCCATGAGTTACTATCGAAAAATATTCCCCAACGGGGCCGAACAACACCTGTTGCTTACTCCCGACAGATGAGGACAGAAGCTTTATCTTGCCTTCAGCTTATGAGCTGGTCAGTCCACCCTGGTCAGTCCAGTCTGGCAGAACCTTCCATGTCCCCAGTAGGTCTGGCAGAACCTTCCATGTCCCCAGTAGGTCTGGCAGAACCCTTCCATGTCCCCAGTAGGTCTGGCAGAACCTTCCATGTCCCCAGTAGGTCTGGCAGAACCTTCCATGTCCCCAGTAGTTCTGGCAGAACCTTCCATGGCAGCAGCACCTACTGGTGTATCAGTGTGGGTGAATTAGAGCTTCGACCTTTTCCCAAAAATCATTTTGAATTTTATTTGGAAAATAATTTAGATAATAATATTTGAATATTTATTAATTATATTACTTTGAAAATTCCTCACTAACCTCGGCATCAAAATGAAATATTATATTTCAGTCACCAGGGGGCAGTATTCAGTCAAATATGTCATTGTGATGTGTTGGCAGCAATGATCATTATTATCAGCTGACACTTTTAACGTTACATAATTTACAAACATCATCTTTTGTCCGTTGTCATG